>APFE030935380.1:0-17679 GCA_000404065.3 Pinus taeda
CGTAACGTACAGGGCAAGTTATCGCCCCCCGCGCATGGGGTAGCTGTGGAATAACACACACCCAACATTCTCCCACTTGTTGTTTTCTTTCCACAGGGGGCCATAGGACAACTTAGTCATTGGTCCACCCCTACAATGCCCATTGTTTCTCTACACTAAGATAACTTCTTAGTGCTCACATACTTGGTCAATGCATCTGCAATATTATTCAAAGTGTCCACCTTTAGCAAAAACACCTTTTTATCCACAAGCATATCCCTCACAAAGTGATACTGAACACCAATGTACTTTGTCTTTGAATCATAAGTAGGGTTCTTTGCCAAGAAAATTTCACTTTGGATATCCTAGTCTATTCTTATAGCTCGCTTACTAACCCCATACTTGAACACAATTGCTGCAACCAAACTGCTTCCTTGCTTGCATGAGTGGTTGCCATGTATTCTTCCTCTATAGTTGAAAGTGCCACTACAGGCTGTCTCTTACTCATCCAATTGACTGCACCTACAAATATATTAAACACATATCCACTTGTAGATCTTCTCTGATCTAGATATCCAACTTAGTCTGCATCAAGAAAACCACAAATGTCCAAAACTCTGTCCAATCCTGGTCTTCCTTGGTACACAAACCATAATCACTAATGCCACGCAGATACCTAGAAACCCGCTACATTGCTGTCTAATGCTACTTCCCTGATTTTGACATAAAGCTACTCAATACTCCCACTACATGTGCAATTTCTGGTATAGTACAAACCATTGCATACATCAGGCTACTGAATTCACTTGCATATGGAACACAAGACATTTCCTTTTCCTCTTATTGTGCGTTGGGACATTGTTAAACAAAGAACTTTACACCTATAGGAATAGGAACCTTCACCGGTTTACTATCCTGCATATTAAACCTCTGCAATATTGTCTTGACATACTTCCCTTGGTTTAACCAGAGCTTCCTCTTTGCTCGATCTCATTTAATTTCCATGCCCAAAATATAGTTTGCAACACCAAGATATTTCGTGTCGAATTTGGAGGACAATTGGGTCTTCAAATCTTGGATAATTTTTTTGTCATTTCCAACCAACAACATATCATCCACATACAAGACCAATAACACAGTCACCAATTAATTTAAAATACACACAGTGATCTGCTTTGCTTCTGGTGAAGCTAAGTCCCCATATAAATGTATCAAATTTTTGATATCACACCCTTGGTGACTGTTTTAACCCATACAAAGACTTTTTTAACTTGCATACCAGTTTTTTCTTACCCTTCACCGCAAAGCCTTCAGGTTGCTTCATGTAGATCTCTTCTTCCAAATCCCCGCGAAAAAATGCTGTCTTCACATCCATCTGTTCTACCTCAAAATCAGAAGCAACAACAATAGATAAAAGTAATCTAATAGAAGCTACCTTGGCAAAAAGAGAAAAAATATCACCAAAATCAATTCCCGACACCTCATAATAACCTTTTGCTACCAACTGAGCTTTGTATTTCTCCACCTTGCTTTTTGTATTCATCTTCTTCCTAAACACCCATTTTCTTCCAATGGGTTTCCTTCTAGCCGAAAACTCCACCAGGTCCCAAGACTCATTTTTCTGCAAAGATGCCATTTTATCAACCATGACCTCTTTCCAGAGCTTTCGATCCCCTTAATCCACTGCTTCTCTCATAGTTCTAGGATAATCATGAGTAATATGTAAAAAAAATTTATAACAAAAAGCAGATGGACTATACCTTTTTGTTTGCCTTCTTTCTCGAACTAATCTTATCACAACTAGAGTTTGTGGCTCTTCATCTTCTGATTCCTCTTCTGCTGTAGAGTCTAATTCTTTCTCCTTTAGCTCAAACTCTATCTTCTCAAGTTCCTTTGGTAGGACTTCATGTTTAATAACATATTTCCCCTCTCTAAACACCACATCACGACTGTCCACAACCTTCCTTGTTTTTGGGTTCCAATGCCTATAACCTTTTAAACCATCCTTATACCCAATAAAGATGCACCTTTCAAATTTACTATCCAACTTGGTTCTTTTCTCCTTTGGAACATGTACATATGAATCACATCTAAATACCCTCAGATGTGAAAGAGAGGGTTTCTTACCAGTCCATACCTCTTGTGGTGTCTTATCCTCCAATGCTAATGAAGGTGATCTGTTGATTAGGTAACATGTAGTGTCCACCGCCTCTGCCCATAATTCTTGTCCTAACCCGATACCACTGAGCATGCTTCTTGCCTTTTCCATCAACGTTATGTTCATTCTTTCTGCAACTCCATTTTGTTGAGGTGTGCATGGAGTAGTCTTTTGCCGTTCTATACCACACTTCTTATAGAACTCTTCAAATTCCTTATTGCAAAACTCTCCACTATTATTTGTCTTCAACACCTTTATCTTCTCTTTCTGGTTTTCCACTAGAGCCTTAAATTCTTTAAACCTGTCAAATACTCCAGATTTCTTCCTGAGGAAATATATCCATGTATTCCTTCAGAAGCCATCTATAAATGATACAGAGTACACATACTTACCGAGTGATGGAACAAACACAGGTCCAAACACATCACTGTGCACAAGCTCTAATATTTGTTTCGCCCTCTTAGCACCAAAGGGGAAACTCACCCGATTCTGTTTCCCATATACAAAATTTTCATAGAAATCAAAATCCAGAGAGCAATTAGACATACCTTCTATCATTGCATTACCATGGAGTATTCAAAGACCCTTCTCTCCAATATGTTCAAGCCTTTGATGCCATAGCATGGTCTTTTCTCCAGAGACCACTAGATTTTCTGCTCCACTTTCAGGAACTACAGAACTATTGCACCCATCAATGACAATGTTACCTTGAAGCTTGTACAAAGTTCCAATCCGAACTCCCCGCATCAATACTAGTGCTGCCCGAACCATCTTGCAGGTATCTTTCTCGAACACTATTTTTACACCTGCATCATCCAACTTGCTTACAAAAATCAGATTCCTGGCCAATGCAGGAATATGTAGAACACCCGAAAGTGTTCTAATCCTTCCACCTTGAAACTTAAACTTGACTTTTCCGTGACCAACGATTCTAGCCTTCCTGTCATCTCCTAGTAAGATATCACCTCCATCATATTTCTCATACTCGCAGAACCACTCTCTATGGGGAGTGAAGTGAAACGATGCACCTGAGTCAATCAACCAAGCCTCATGATCTACATGTGTACTTGATGAAGAAGCCAAGAACACATCCCCACTTTCATACGAGGTGGTTTTCACCTCTGCAAAAGGAGCATCATCAGATCCCTTTCCTTTATCAGGAGATTTAGATTTACAGTCCCTTTTGAAGTGCCATTCATTTCCACATTTTTAGTACACCTTTACAGGTTTTCTTGGAGATTTAGATCTCCCACTCGAGGACTTATTTTTGTTTTTGTTCTGGGACCGTCCTTGTATAGATAAGGTAGCACCATTTTGTCCCTCCATATTTTTTCGTCTCATCTCCTCCGACAACAAGGATGAGACTATTTCATTAAACTGCAAAGCAGTTACATTGCTGCCTATTGCGACAACTAGACTATCCCACAAATATGGTAGAGAATGGAGCAAACTGATGCACTTATCTTCATCTGAAATTTTAATATCAACAAATAATAACTGGCTTACCACAGCATTAAAGGTGTTCATATGCTCTGTCACCGAATCTCCATATTTCATCCTCAGTTTATCCAACTTTTTTCGTAGGAAAATTTATTCACCAGAGACTTAGATTGATATAAAGTCCCTAACTTGTCTTGCAAATACTTCACCGAAGCTTCCCCTGATACATTCAACATTACTGAATTTGAGACACACAATTGTATTGTGCTCTTTGCCTCCAAATTCGCCCAGTATTCAACTGGCATTGTTGTTTGTTTAGTACCTAGATCTACCACGATCCACTGATCTTTATCCACCAATATATCTTTTATCTTGAGTTTCCACAACTCAAAACTCTGATCATTAAATTTTTCGATCTCTATCTTTCCGCTCGCCATATTCTTTCACCACAAGAATTGATCATGTAGATCTCCCACTGAATAGGGTCTACCACAGGCTCGCGCAAAACCCCTCAACAGAAAAGGCGTCCCCTTGAAGCTGAAACAACTCTGATACCAAATGTAGGTTTTAACCCCTTACATAAATTACCTGCATACGAATTCTAAAAAAAAATTATAAACAATGGGGAGAGCATAAAACATAAAACAAATATACACAAAGATTTTCCCCTAGATCCCAAAACCAGGACTACCAGATTGATTTTTCATTATATTCCTTTCAATGTTACAATACATACATATACATGCTTAAGCATCCATAAACCCTAGATTAGAACATAATTTTAGTTCCCTTGACCAAATCTCAAAATACCATGGGCAGAAAACCATCATGCCCAAAACCATATGCGAAATCCATGCATAAAACCATAGGTAGGTCCGCCCACCTAATATAGGGTCCAATTATTATTATTATTATTATTGCTATTATTATTAATATTGTTGTTTTGGGCGCTGCCATATACCCCGGGCTACCGCCCCCCTAAAAACCCCCCAACAGGCGGGGCTACTTCCCCCCTACAAACTCCCTGGTAGGGGGGCTACTACCGCCCTTGTGACCCCCCCTACTACGCCCGACGCAATGTACAGGGGTGGCTGCCGCCCCCCTGTGACCCCCGCCCCCTCTATTGCACCCCGCGCAACATACAAGGGGGGCTATCGCCTCGCCCGTGACCCCCCACGTGTGGGGTAGTCATGGAAAGAATATAAAACACACCTAACAAATGGTAGCACTCACAAAGATGGAGGAAAAAAAATCAAAGCTGATAATGCATACCTAGCAGAGGTGCACAAAAACTTCAAACTAACTCAACAAATTAAAAAAAATGTGAGAATTAGTCTTTAACAACTCAAATGTTGGCAGAGGCCAAGCAGAGCATATGCTATAATATAAATGCAAATATTATAGATTTATGGCCATCATTCATATCATATTTGAGTAGGAGGAATTAGTGCAGAATGTCAAGGCAACAATTGAGAAAACACAGATTGAGATTGAACACAAGCCAACAAAAGCACACAAAACTATTAAAATGATGAATTCCAAAACTAAGAAGGAGCTTGAAGAACTCCACATTCAAGATAAAAAATGCACAATCATGCGAAGTAAAGAGACTCCTAACAAATAAAAAGCTCATGACATAGCTGGAGAATAAATGCAAAGAATTGAACTTCAAGTGAAAAGATTTAACATTAAATTTGGTTTATTACAGGATAAAGGACTCCAGTCCCTACAAGATTCTAATGGAAAATTGATTCCATTAGAAAATTATCAAGATCAATTATGTAATATAGCTGCAGACACATCCAAGTTCACTAAAGTAAGAGGAACAATAAGTAGAGAATATTTCATGGAAGGACTGCAATATGACCTTTTCATTCAGTATGAAATCAATGATCTATTTCTAAACAAACCAACTTTTCAGACATATACAAAAGTAGATGAGAGATTTTGGAGCATAGTAAATTTATCCATTCTTAGTGAAGAGCGGTGGGATAAATTGTTGGAGCTCATTGAATAAGGGTAAACAAGAATCCTACAAATTGGAGAGCAACCAAATAGAAGAAGCACAAATGTAGCTACAATCAACAACAATTCTTCTCAAAGTGTGAACATAACATCAGAAATAGTCCATAATTCCTATTACTAAGTTTTATTTTTGAAATATCCACATCATCTTGTAGATACTATTTTTTAATAAATTTGTTTTGAGGTCCGAATTAGTTCAAGAGAAACTCTATAAGTATTTTGTAAAAATATTTAGAAAGGGTTGGATTACGCAAAATAGAAGACCTCTTCTTTGATTGTAAGCAGTGAACTATATTTTAAAGTAATCAATTTCAGAAATACAGAGGCAATTTTGTTCCAGGATTCTTGTGTTAGACAAATGGTGATGTTTTTCCTTGTTTTAAGTTGTTCTTCTTTCTGAGTTTTCACAGGGATTTTCCTCCCTGGTCGTTGCAAGAAGAAATAGAGCTGAATTTACTTATGGTACTCTGCTCTGGCTTGTTTAAACAATATTAAATGTTTTCTTTATGAGATTAAATATAAAATTCATTTAAGTATGCTTTATATTTAATTGATCATCAACTCATTCATCTCATCTACACCATAAAATATTTTAAGATCCAGGAGTTTGCCTACCTCGCCCTGTTTCAACTACTCTGTGAATTTGTGATTGATTAATGCATTTTTTATGACTCCATGTCCAATGGACTTTTCTTTCATTCTATAACCAAAATTTAAAAAAACCTATCTTGACCTTTCATACCTAACCTAAGATCTATAAAGTAAAATTAAAAATCATACAAAGAGAGTCCTCTCTGAAGCTGGAACGGCTAGATCCCAGCTTTAAAAGTGGTTTGTGGTTACCTCTGCAGTTTCCTCTTCAACCTAGGAAAACTACAAAATGATAACATCACACATACTAGAGATTTTAACTACTACTAAGGTTAACATAAAACCCTAGATTTACAAACATCATTATCCTAGACTCCCACACAAGGACTTATATTAAATCCCAAGACTTATGACCATCAATGACTAGGTCAACACACATATATAGGAATTCATTATCATGCATAAGCATATCATATGTCAGACAACATTAATACATTAGACATATACTGACCTAGACCAAGCTAGGGTTTCAACCAAATGGACACATATATATACCTAGGGTTTCATTCCCAGGATCATGCTTTCATAACAAAGTTTTTTTTATAGGTCCAACCAAACCCTAAAGATCTAGGGTTTCATAGAATAGCAAAGCGAACCCTACTGTTCCAAAATTTCAAAGTGTCAAGATCTCAAACAAACTTAATTCAACCCTAACAAGTTAAGATTTCATGATCATAACAAAATCCCAAACATGACATCATCAACAAGAACCTCAAATAACATTTCATAATATCGCTAAGTAGTTTAGGGTTTCAGTCATTCACATTAGCATACCCTTAGGTTAGGGATTTTCGAGAACCTGTCTATGGTTCTATAAAATTAGTTAAGAGTAGGAGTGGGGTAGATTTATCAAGTCATGAATCACCCAAAATAAGAATCAATATGATTCAATATAGCTAGACACAACAATGTTAGTAAATGATTGTCAAATGAATAAACATTTACTAAAGAAGTCAATGGTTTTGTAGTTTAAGGCATACCTCTATTTCTTGACAAACCTTATCTTGGGTGGATTTCTTCCATACTCCTTGAGGATATAGCAGATGTCTTCCTAATTAAGACAATAAAGGGAAAATGGTGATTAGTATTTAATATAATCAAAACTAAATGAGTACATGAAACAAAAAATGAAAGGAAATGAGATGCTTATCTTTGGGAGTTGTTGGGGGATCCCTTAAAAGCTGGAGGGATGCCTATAAACTTACAAAACAAAATTCCTTTTCCAAAAACATGTTAAAAACCTATAAATTCAAAAACATAAAAAATACAAAATAGAATATCTAGGACTAGAAGCAAAGGACTTAATAATGTGGTTACCTTATATCAGATTATTTAGGTTTTACTTTCTTTGGGTCTCCTTCTTCAACAATGTTAGCACGATCTCTATCTCTATTCTTATTCTTTGGATTGTTGGGACAATCAATCCTGTAGTGACCCTTCTTATGACATTGATAGCATTCTACCTTGGACATATCAAATTTCTTCCTTGGTCCTTTCAATTTCTTTACTTTATGTTGAGAAATGTAGGCATTTGATACTCCTTAAAGATTGGAAAATAGAGAGATCCTCAATTCTTCTTGACTTTAGGTAGTCCATAGTTCTTCAAAAGTGGGGGTTTCCTTCCAATTGTTAAGTCATTCATCAAATGCACCCCAAGTAGGTGGAAATCCTAATATTGCAGTGATCACGAGTTCTTTGTATGGAATAATTTCATCAATGGCCAAAAGATCATCCCTAATTCTTGTTATCTTCACAAAGAAGGAGGCCACTATGTATTCTTTAGTCATCTTTGTAGTCCTTAGCTCATTTTTCAAACTTACCACTTGACCAATATTCTTAATAGTGAATAATTTTAACAAGGATTCATACATTTCTTGAGCATGGTTGATGTTGGCTATGAATGGGACAAGGTTTTCCTTTATTCCTTCTACCATTAGAGTCATGGCCACCAATTCTAGTTCCCCGAATTTCACTTTTTTAGCATCACTCAAGTCATCTGTAGGCTTCTTTACTTTTCCTTTGACCAAGTCTAGTACCTTTTTCTTTTCAAGGATGAGGTCAATCCTCTTCTTCAAGGACCTGTAGTTTGAGGCTCCTTCAAGTTTTTTCTCTCCCTTGATTATGTTAGACATATTTCTTTGATATATTAGATTCCTTCCTTGAGATAATCCTTTTGAATGGTTCCTTGATAAAGTGTTTGAGACCGCTTATTTCTTCTTTCTTCACCAAAGCTCTAATACCATGTTAGAAAATCGAAAAGGTAGAAATATTTTCTTATACTTGATAATTACTTGTGACGCTCTTGATTTGTTATTATAATTCTTTATATCTTCTTTATTTAGTTCATCAAGTAATTACCAAAGCAAGAGCACATAAAACAATGGGCACCAGATGTAGGCATTATGCTAGGGAAAAACCCCCCTCAAGGGGAAAACCCAGTGAAGAAAATTCTTCCTTTCAATAATATTCTTTGAGACTCTTCACCCTAGACAAAGAACAAACCTTTTCTCCACACCAAGTCATCCTCCCAAATCATTGACCTCGTTTCCAACAACTTCGATTAGGCAGCAACTTCGGGCATCAGGTAGCTTCCGACATTAGTGAAACTTGGAAGACTTCGATCTGCCAATTTAGGGCACGAAACAGAGAGATAGAGGCAACCAAATTTTGTTTTTCTTCTTCTCCCTAGACTCCACCCAACTCACACTTCCTTTGGCTTCCCAACTTCAGAATTTTCACTTCCCAACTTTCTTAGAGATATCGAACTTGCTTGAGTTGAAGTAATCCAAACAAATTCGACTTGCTTGTATTTATAGGCTCCATTTGAGGTCAAATTAGTGTCCTTAGGATGACTTGATCTCTTCTAGTCTGACTTGATGTGGATGATACATAAATTACATTTGACTCAATATTTAACCTTTTTACATTATTCAAAATCCCAAGAAGGATGTCTTTAAAAGTATAATGAATCTATTGACTCAAAATAAATCCTAGAAGTCCTCAATGGAGACTTTGACCTAAAACATGGTGACCCAAGCATGAAACTCATGCTTTAATAAGTCACAATCATAATAATAATAATAATAATTCCTTTCTTTATTCTTTTGACAAGTACATTACATGATGAATCAAATACATTAAATGAAGACCAAACCTAGTTACATTTTCCAACAGTTCCCTAAGGGTGAAAATATCCGTTTTTGTTCATCCTATCAGTCTCTTATTCTTATATGGGATCTTCTCACTACTGTTATGTGGTCTTGCCACATAACTACAAAATCATCGTTTATTTGAAATTTTTATACACTTAACCAACCTTGGCCCCAAAAGGTAGATCTTTGAATATCTGAGACCTGATCTAAGAAGGTTATTACTTGATCATTCAGTCAATCTATCAACTTCAGTGGAAACCTGTAGTTTTACTACCCACCAACCTAGGGATCCAAACCCACCCTCAATGTTTCTCCATTTAGTACATTCCATTCCAATCTTGAGCCTATAAACTCAAAGGAATCCACTGTTGCCTTCTATATGGATGATGAATCAAGGAATTTTGGGAAGGATTTCGAATCCACTTTTCCAAGATGACAGGGAAAATGTACTACCTATTCACCACAACCATCCACAAATTATTAACTTTAATAAGTCTCTAGCTAGATTTCGCTACTAGAGATGAGGCAAAGGTTGAGAGGTAATTAAGGCCACATCCACCCCATGATTTAGGTAGTTATATATTGTGCAACACAACCCATGGAAGGGTGTTCTCCTCCTTACTTATTTCCCACATAAATCTCCTGCATATTTTCCTGATTTCCTAAAGGATGCCCTTTGGAATCCATGTGAGAATCACCCAATAAATAGGTATGGCTTCAATTACTAATTTTATCAACACGAGATGACCTGCACTCAATAACCATTTAAGGCTCCAATGTTTGACCATTTTTTCCACCTTTGATATTTTCCTTCACCAATCCTCCTTATAGTTATTTTCTTTAAGATGAAAACCAAACTATTTAAAAATGTCCCTGAAGGGTCTTGCTTCAAAAGGAAAGGCATGTTGGATACCTCGGATTTCTCTTTCAGAGAAACCTTCACATGACAAGGAAGAATTCCTTTCATTAATGGACATACCCGTTTCTTTTTGGAAGGGTGCCAAGCATTCTTGATACATGCTAGATCCCGTTTAGAGACATTACTGAAAAGTAGAGTGTCATCCACAAAGATTAGGTGTGTGATGAACATATTTGAGGCAACTTCTTTGACTTGAAGATCCTATCTCCTCTTTTCTACTGATAACCATGCGTATACCTTCAAATGCAAAAAAAAAATAGGAGTCGAGATAGAGGAAAACCTTGTCTCAACCCTCTCTGAGAATGCAGAACATAGTAATCTTCTCTATCTATGAGGACTACAATGGAAACATTAGTAATACATTCCATAACCCAATTGATGAAGGGGATATCAAAACCCAAATGAGTAAGAAACATTCTCATATAAATCCAGCTAACTCTATCATATTCTTTGGATAAATAAATTTTAGCAATGATTCTTTTTAGCATCCTAGTATTGATGCTATGCATACCTTCTTGGGCCACTCCTATGGCTTCATGAATTTGATGACTCTCTAGAAAACCAAATTGTTCTCTAGAGATGTTTCTTGAAAGGATGGGACAAATTCTGACAATAATGATATTTGATATAATCTTGCAGATACATTTACTAAGGGAGATTGACCTGTACTTTTCAAAATACTGAGGGTTATCTACTTGAGGGAAGTAAATGATGAAATTCTTGGTATAATTCAACCATCCATCCATCAAGACCTAGACTCTTATCCTTTTACATAGCTTTGAAAATGGTCTTCAGTTTCCCCTTGGAAATCGGGGCCATCAACAACCTGTTATCATCCACCTATGCAAACCGGGGAAGAATTGTGCAATTTTGATTACCTTTGCAATTGAAGATTCCTCTGAAGCCTTAAAAATATTCTTGAATAAGTCCTTCCCTATTGTTTATATGTCTTTGAACATTTTTTTCTATACCTCCATCAATTATCTTCATCTCCCAAACATTATATGTATTTTTCCTTCCCTTGGCAAAATTGTAGAAGAATTTGGAATTTTCATCTCCACTTTTTAGCCAAACTACCCTGGTTTTTTGTCTCCATTTTTCTTCCCGATTTAGAATAATTTAGTGCTTCCTCCTTTCCATATCTAAAATTTTACTTTTAGTTTCCTTCTATTCATATCCTTAAGATCCTGGTTTTTGCAAGATTTCTAGTTCAACTTCAATAGATTTAAGATCCTCTCCATCTTCAAGCTTCTTTTGTTTGGCCCACTGAATAGAGTTTTGTTTGGCTCTTCTAAGATTCTACATGAATTGATGGGAAGCCAAGCGAGGGTTATCCATATGATAGGGAACCTAAATATTTTTGATTAATTACATATAACTCTTATCCTTGAACCATGACAGACTAAATTTTAAATGGATACTTAGTTTTTTGTTCCCATTTCTAAGTTATAAATAAGCTGGATTGTTATCAGAGTCCCCAACAATCTCAATCCATTCTCAAAAGGACTGAATTTTTTCTACTAGCTCCTCCTTCAGCATGAACCTATCCAATCTATTTTCCATAGAGGCATTCCCTACTCTTTTTTTCCACGAGGTAGGTCTGTTTCTAATTAGGTTTATGCCTATGAACTTGATTTCCATTAGTTTCTTGCTAAAGAACTCATACATGGGATTAATGTGTGCTTAGGGTCCCCATACCTTTGATGCCCCAATAAAAAATTTCCAATCACCCCCAATCACTATATTGCCCAATTTCGAAAAAATACTTTTTAAAGAAAGATTTCCAGAATGACTCCCTATCCAAACATGGCCCATACACATTTAGGATTGTAAGTTCCATAGCTAGATATATAGAGTAAACTTCCACTCCCAAGGTCGAAACCAAACTCCAAAAGTCTTGAATTTGGATAGGTTGAAACTAGTGGCCAAGGCACATGATCTTCCTCTTGCATCCAATGAAAAAAAGAACCAGTTCGTAAACATTCTATTGAGAAACTCAACAATATTGTCCCTCGAGCCTAAAGTTTCCCAAAGAAGGAGAATGTCAGGAGAAGAAACGAACATGAGTTCCTTTAGTGCTAGTTTCTTATGGGTACTAGCTAACCCTCTACAATTGAGAGATAGGAATACCATTGGGACCATCTACAGGGGCTCGTGCTGCTCTAATCAACCCTACCAAATTTTTCTGTCTACCATTAGATATATCCATGCGAGCTTTCAGTTGGACCTTTGATAGATTAGAATTTTTGCCTCTGGTTTTGGGAGATAATATGATTCCAGGAATTTCCCCAAGCCTCGCCATCCGAATGTCTACAAATTTCCTGGGTAGCCTATGGCATAGGTTGTAGGGATATAAGGCTTGCTTTAGGGATGATTGGGAAGGAGTTGAGCTCGAGGAATGCTCCGGAGCAGAGACAAGTGAGGGTATAGATGTTACAAGACTTTTGAGAGGTGCACATGGG
Source organism: Pinus taeda (assembly GCA_000404065.3). Taxonomy (NCBI): domain Eukaryota; kingdom Viridiplantae; phylum Streptophyta; class Pinopsida; order Pinales; family Pinaceae; genus Pinus; species Pinus taeda. Next base: position 12,787 of record APFE030935380.1, read on the forward strand.
CTATCAAAGGAAACAGCGATAGAAGGAAAAGGATTGAAAGGACCAGGCCTCGAACTAGAAGAAACAACATCATCAAAATGTGAAAGAACACATGAAGTGATGAGTGAAGTAATCATTTGCAGGGAAGGTGAATATGGATCCTCAAGGTCCTCCTAAAAAAATGCAATCTTAGCTTAGGGTACTTAGGACTCCATTGCGTCGATTTCCATTCCCTCTTCTTCATTAACCTGCAATGGTGGAGCTAAAACATATACTATCAAGGGAGAACCTGACCCATCCTTTGTGTTTTGATCAACACCTCTTTTTGGCACATCCATTTTTTCTCCAAGATCCCCCAATGCAACCCTTTGTCTTCTATTTTCTCTAACTCACATTGGACAATCTCTTATCACGTGTCCTATCTTGTGGCATCGATTGCATGTAGATAAAATATCTTCATAATCTAGTTTCTAGGGATGTGAGCAATCATCAAATGAGAATTTGATGTTTTTAAACAACCCCTCCCTTAGATCGAGCTTGACCAAAATTTGAGCGACTCTTCTGGTCTTGGTGGTAAGAAAAGACATGTATGCTTCTAGGAATTCGCCAAGCTTATTTCCTACCACCTTGAACACATATTTTGTCCACATTTGGGGAGGAAGGGAAGGAAGTATTACCCACACAAGAAATGCTTCTAGACGCTCTTTGTGAGCGTCAAAGAGAGGGATCCACCTTTTAAATAACACTGAAGAATTTTCAATGCTCCAATTCTTCCCGAGTACCCAAGAAAGATCTATAGGTAACTTAAATCAAAGCATAAACCACCCCCTGACAAGAACTTCTACCTCTGCATCTCCCACTGGAGAATCTATCCATGTGTGTTTTACCCATTTTTCTATTTCCTCAGTAGAGAATAATTTCATCTTTTCCCTTCCAACCAGAATATGTTTAGATGCCTCCATTACCTTATCTAAGTGGTTTTCATTCTCAAAAACCAAGTTATTGTCTTCAACTTTCCTTCTTATACCTTTGTGCTTCTTGTGTTTGATTCCTTCTCAACGTGTTGCGTCCACTTCCAACACCGATGCATTTTTTACCCAATAACTGCTCCTAGTAGAGGAGGGCACATCCATTTCCTTGGGAAGGGTATTCCACATCCACTCGAATGGAGTCTCTCGTCGCTCCCTCTCGAATTGCCTCCTTTTCATGCTGGCCATGAGATACAAACCCCTGAACTCCAACCTTAGGTTTTTCAACCCCATCTACTATCATGAATACTTCGTCGATTAGCAAGTGAGATTATGGGATGTTCAACCTCTCACCCACATTATCTGGAAGACATATCCTTGTATTCTCTTTCTATCCAATTCTTATGTGGTTTTCTTTCCATCCTCCAGGCCCATCCTTCACACTAACAAACTCTGTAGCAACATTTAGATCCACGTCTATGCCCAGAGAAACAAATAACTACCTATTAGTAGTGGTCAATTTCTATGGATTTATATCTTTGTTAAGGCGAGCTCCATCCCTTCCTTCTTCATAACCATCACTTACTACATCCATTCCACTACTTGTCCACAGTTCATAGCTCTTGACCACATCTTCTAGGTCACTAGTAAAAAACAAAGCAGGGTTGTGTGAAAGAGAAGGGGACAACGAGAGGGATGTGCTTACCAGATCCTTCACACAAGATTTTTGTTGGTGACACTCCAAATCTAGAATCGAAATGCCTTTTCTAGAAAACTTTCCTTCTTTGGAATGAGATGAACATTCACCTGGCCCTTATCTGGTTGTAGAAACAACGATGACCCTTCCTGAATTCAAGGATCCATTGAATCCATCCATGTGAACATAATAGGGCTTAGTTGGAGGGGAAACTTCACTAGATTCTTTTGATTAGGCTTTAGACCTTAGACTGTTGGGATGGCTAGTGGATCTGGATCTAGCTTGACCTTCTCAAACTCTTTTACCATCTTCTTCCATAGTAAAACTTGCTGTATTTACCCTGTGCCGAAACCCCCTTAGAGACCACGCCATTTACCTCTCCACCGCTTGAAATTCCACACTCTCTGTTCAGAATTAGATTTGGACAGGTTTACTTGTGAAAGTTTGGGAAACGGCTCAAACATCGAAGCACTACATGCCCGTCAACACATTGGGCTGCCATCCTGATAGGATTTGACTCTCGCCTTCTATATTCTGTCTAGCTCGCTCAAACCCTAGCTGTAGAGGATACTCCATCAACACCTCCTAAACCTACTTCTTTCCTATTCTTTTTCCATGGATTATTTACATTGTCATAAGTAATAGAAGTGTAATATGTTGGATATTGCATGAATTCAATCATTATATCAAGGTGTGATAGTTAATATATTAAAATCAATATTACTATACAAATTATTTGATTTTAAGATAATTAATTGAAAATTTGCGAAAAAAACAATTAATAAAAATAGATACATATTGTAGATCAATGCATTATATTCTCTTAAACTTACTTAGCATTGTCTACCATAAAACAAACATTAGTGCATTTTTAGGAGCAACATGCCATCTTTCCTAGGAGTTAAACACCAAAATGATGATTTAAAATGTAAAAGCGATGTTATTTTAAATGACATATGCATGATTATATTTATCTATTTAAAATGTTGCATTACACATAATTATGATACATTGTGGTGTGATAAATATACATACACACTGGTGTATGCCAGTTATGGCGAATTCATTTGTGTTGGAGTTTCAATACGGTTTCACATTCCCTGTTGGTATTCTTCTTGCCGACAAAGGAAGCGTCTCTATTTTTTCTGGGCATGGTGGTAACCCCAATGTTTCTTCCTAGACTCTTGGCTCTGTAGGTTAGTATCCTTCTTGTTCCAGGGGTGGTATCTCATGTTTTTCTATGCATGCATAGTGCAATTTTTGGAGGTGCCGACTAGTTTGTATTTTTGGTTCATTTGGAAATTGGAAGTTGTGGGTTATTGGTTTCTTGGAGGTTGATGGATGCGGTATAGTTGGCGGTGCTTCTAGGTGCGGTGGAGGCTCTGTGCGTGACACTCCTTCGTAGGCTATTAGGCCTATAATTGGGCCGCTTTGCTTCTCTGTGTATGGTTTTCTGTGTGTTTTGGGGCGAAGGGAGTCAGGTCCTTAAAGGTCGTTGTCATTTCCTATTGCTGGTGCAGTTGGGGAGGCACTCCTTAGAGTGCTTCAGGCAAGGTTGAGTATTTCTCGACCCTTATTCTTCTGAATTTTGAAAATTACAGTGAGTTTATGTGGCAAAGTCTAGTGTGGCAATATTGGTGGGGTGGAAGAAGTCTGGTAGGTGGATATCGTTGCTTCAGGGAGGCGGTTTCAGCCTTGGGCGAGGCGGGTTTGGTGGTCAGGGTTGGGCATGTTTGGAAGGATGCTGGTGGTGGCTGCGTTCTTGACTCTGGTATCGACAATGCCGCTGTTGGTCTATTCAATATGCACCCATCTCCGCGGTGAAGGCGGTCCTCCCTCCCAACAAATCTTGGCTCGATTGGATGCAGGGACCCAAAACACAAATATAATCTTTGGACCCGGGAGTGGAGGTGTTAGGGGCTCGTCGGGGGGGGAAGACAAAGGGGCACTCCCGACGGAGGGTGGATAATATATGAGGTGGTCATGGAGGTGGCAACTTAGTGACATGTGTGGGGGGTGGTTGTAGCAACCACAACGGAGTGGTGGCGTGCAACATGGTGGCATGGGAAGGTGCGGGTCTGCAAGTTGTTTGACACCTGGTGCGAGGGTAATTCAACATTGTTGTCTAGATAATTGTCGTGAGCTAGTACAATCCCTGCTGGAGCAGTTCGAAATGAATGAATAGAACTGGAGAGAGGAGCATGCTAAACTAGTAGCCACCTTGGACATAATGCACTACTTCCAGTGCTAGGTTCGAGAACGAGTTGTGGTGGTCTGGCGTGGACAAAAACTAATATTGGAGAAGGTGGAGAAAATGGAGTCCTGGATGGCTCACTTCGAAGGGCATGTCCAATGCTTCTTCCATCCTCCACCTCCTCTTGAAACAACCTCAGACAACCCAACTTCCATCACGTCTGATGACTAACATGACTACGAGTGTTCTCTTTATGTTACTTATCTTTTGGTGTCTCTAGAATTCTCTGTTATGGATGATGTCCTTAGTCTCTTGTTTGTTTTTTTGTCATACGCTGCAAATAGTGGTCAACAAACCTGGTCAGGGTGAGACCACCTGTTTTTTGTTAATCTCGATGTACATCTTTTTTGACGAATGAATAGAATTTCGACTTACGAAAAAAAATGTAATAACACCCATGTGAGGAATGTTTGTGTATGCTTCAGTTCTTTCAAGTATATTACTCATCGATGTGTTTGTCTATACTACAAGCATTGGAAAAAAACCTCTTTCTACCTAAAAGTTTAAGTTATAGCCAAAATCCATTTAAACCACTGCGAAATCCTCTGCTATGAATGGAATGTTGGAAATAATACTAAGAGGGGGGGGGGGTGAAATCAATAATTTCAAATCAATAAAACTTTTTCATTTCCATACTTAGATACATTATCGCTCACTTCATTAAGGAACTCGCGTGGTATACGCAACTGTGTCTAATCAACTCGTATATCCAAAATACTTATGATTCAGTTAATCCATTAAATGTTGATCTTTAGTTAGTGCATCAGAACTTCATTAACCATATGAACAGTAAGCAGGTGCAGTAAAACAGAACAGATCATCACACACAAGAAGCACACATGAACACCATGATATAAGGTGGAAACCCAATGTGGGTGAAAACCACCTGCTGCAAGTCGTCTCTATCTTCTTTTAGTAAGAAACTCATTTTACAATAGTTCTGTACTGGTGCAGTCTTATACCAGTACACATGCTTCTACCTGAAGAGGGCTACA
>APFE030935385.1:0-11011 GCA_000404065.3 Pinus taeda
AAAAAACTACTTAGTATTTGCATAGTTCCCTCCAAATTTGTCCTCCAAGTAAAAGAGAAGAATCATAAGAAAAAGCACCCCATTCACATGGATTGGGGGTAATCTATTCAATATGGGTCCACATAAAATTCTGAGAAGATGTGTCAGGGAGTAAAAGGTTTTTGACATCCTTCTACCCTGTCATGATGGGTCTTGTGGAGGTCACTTTGTAGCTAAAATAATAGCATTCAAGGTATTACAAGATAGATATTACTCACCCACTCTCCACCAAGATGTAAAAGGGTATACCACCCAGTGTGATCAGTGTCAAAGGATGGGGAAGCCTATCCCTGGGGATGAAATGCCTCTCCAACCTCAAGTGACTTTCAAGCCATTTGAGAAGTGGAGCATGGATTTATCGATCCCATTGACCCTCCATCTAGATAGAAGAAGTACATCATTGTGTGCACCGACTACTTAACAAAGTGGGTTGATTCCAAAGATATTGAGGTAGCCACAGAAGAAAAAGTGGTTGAATTCTTGAGGGAGAATGTGTTTTATAATTTTGGATACCCTAGAGAGTTGTTCATTGATCAAGTCAGTCAATTTACATCCCACATGATTGAAAATATTTTAAGGCATCATAATATCAAGAACAAAAATTCCACTCCTTACCACCCATACACTAATGGGAAAGTGGAAGTCACCAACTAAGCATTGGAAAACATTCTAACCAAAGTGATTAGCAATGGTATAAAATATTAGGCAGACAGATTGGTGGAGGCCACCTGGGCCTTCAATACTACTTGGAAGACCACCACTAGCTTCACTCCTTATGAGCTGGCCTATGGGAAGAAAGCCCTACTATTGAATTTGAATATAACACCTTAAGGATGATAGCACAATTGGATCTACATGTCACAAGGGCACAAAAAGAAATATTTCTCGAGCTGAATGGGTTAGATGAATTTTGGATGTAGGCCTCCTGCACACAAAAGTGACTCAAATATAGAGGAAAATATGGGACAACAAAAATATCACGAAAAAACTGTGATCCAAATGGAAAATGGGACCAACCAATGGTATTCATCCACCCATGGAATTTACCCATGGTATTGTAAGTGGCATCCACCCATGGTATTTATCCACCCATGGTATTCATTCACCCATGGTATTTTCCGATGGTATTGGGACATCGACCCATGGTATTCATTCACCCATGGAATTGACCCATGGTATTGTGACATCCACCCATGGAATTGACCTATGGTATTGTAACTGAAAATACTATAAATAATAAGTTACATTTTGTAAACGGATGTATTGTCCACCATAATGTAGCTTTTACAATTATTCTCCATTTAAATACAAATTTTCTTTTTGGTTTTGTTTATTGGACATTCTCATCTTTTTCTTTTGGAAATTCAAATTTTCAGATCTTGGGGGTATCCCCCCAAGATCCATTTCAATCTTTTAGATCTTCGGGGCCTCCCTCCAAGATCTGGATTAGTGGTATCAGAGCAAGTTATGATTCCATGGGAATGAGTGTTTCATACATATTTTAGTTTCAAATTTTTGCAGCAATATTCAACAAACTTCAGGCACGTGTTGTAATCTCCACAGAGCACTTTCTTCGGCCAAGCACGAAGAATTTTTACTGTTTCATTTTTTTGTAGGAATTTTTTTTGGGAAACAACTGTTCAGATCAGATATCAAACATTTGGTGAAAATTTTACAAAAAATAAAATAACAGATCTGGATTCCTCTTGAAAAAATACCAAAATTCAAAATAACAATCGGCCGAATCAGAGTCTGGACAAGGGAGATATTGCTGATTTAAAATCAACTATGTTTTTTTTTTTTTTTTTTTTTTTTTTTTTTTTTCTGACAACAACTGGTGGATGATGAATCTACTATATTTTTTGAATTTTTATGAATAATTTCAAAAAAATGATTCATATTTGAGCCCCTCTTGAAAAAACACCCAATTTAAAAAAAAACAATGGGTCGAATCGAAGTTTGGATGTGGGAGACATCGCTAATTTAAAATCAACTACTTTTTTCAGAAATTTTGTGATGGCAGAAAAATTGCAGCACGAATCTAAGATACTATAGTGTCCAGATAAGGATTTCCAACACATGAGAAGATGCAAAATGGTCTTTCTGCTTCCAAAAATAGATTATAATAAATACTCTGACTTATATTTACCAAGTTATGTCCATTTTAATTCTGGAGCAGCATTCGGAGTGGGTTCCCATTGGAGATGTGCCTTCCCACCCCAAATTAGTAGGCACCTACTTCACATTCATCAGTTTCAGCGTAGCAGCATTTGGCTTGGGGTATTTGGAGACGTGCTCTCCCACCCCAGGCTATGTAGGCAACTGCTACTTCATCAACAACCAACATCACGATTATGGGTCAACCACACAAAATCATTGTCATTGAAGTCCATTTGCTAGAACACACATTGTTAGTATCATAGTTGGTCACAAGCATTATAGGGTATTTCTATTCTCGGATATTCATTTTTCATGGTTATGGGTCATCACCAAACCCACACTTCATCGAATTCCATTTTCTAGGCGCACACTATCAGTATCACAGTTGGTCACAAGCATTATAGGGTATCTCTACCCTTAGATCTTCATTGGTTATGGGCCATCCACATACCCACACTTCATCGATGTCCATTTGCTCGGCCACACACTCTCAGTATCATACTTGGTCACAAGCATTACAGTGTATCTCTATCTTTAGATCTTCGTTCATCATGGTTATGGGTTAACCACATAAAACCCTTCTCTTAAGTGGCTCTTCATATTCAACAAAGGCTTGGCAGGAGGGAACTTCACCCAATGGTGACCATTGCTTGTTAAGGACAGAGGAATGATCTGAATGGAAAATGGGATCAACTCATGGTATTCATCCACCCATGGAATTTACCCATGGCATTGTAAGTGGCATCCACCCATGGTATTGTAAGGGACATCCACCCATGGTATTCATTCACACATGAAATTGACCCGTGGTATTGTGACATCCACCCATGGTGTTCATTCACCCAAGGAATTGACCCTTGGTGTTGTGACATCCACCCATGGTATTCATACACCCATGGAATTGACCCATGGTATTGTAACTAAAAAATACTATAAGTAACAATTCACATTTTGTAAAAGGATAGATTGTCCGCCATAATGTAGCTTTTACAGTTATTCTCTGTTTTAATAAAAAGTTTCTTTGTGGTTTTGTTTATTGGGCATTCTCTTCTTTTTCTTCTGGCAATTCAATTTTTCAGATCTTGGGGATCTTCCCCCCAAGATCCATTTCAATCTTTTAGATCTTGGGGGCCTCCCTCCAAGATCCAAACCAAATTATTTCATGAAGGCGTCTGGCCTTGTTGTATGACTCCCATTACAAATATTTCAAACGAAAGTTAATGACCAGATCGTTGGAATGATACGTGACAAAAAAGTTCCATGATAATTGCATTGTTCAAATAAGAACCATTTATGGAGAAGGTATCCATTTGCTTGTCAATGGGTACATGTTAAAAGTTTACAAAAATCCCTTATCAAAGCAGGAATTCATTAGTAGCATCAAAAAGGTAGTGATGGTGATTGAAGAAGTCTTGGGTTCCACTTCACCAATTTCTTAGAGAAAAGGAAAAAATAAAAAAGAAAAGAAAAAGAAAAAAAATAAAATAAGAAAAAAGATGAAAAAGAAAAAAGAAAAAAATAAAGAGACCCATGTAAAAATATCCATGAGGCACCTAAGTCGTGTTAGGTAAACTTGACTCAGGATAGAGTCAAAAGTTGACGAGGTTAAATAGTGATGGTTTTGGGGCACATGGTATTGTGCACCCATGGTATTCTGCCCGTGGTATTATATGTAATGGAGCCTATAAAAGGCTGGAAGGGCTTCATTGTAATGCATGGCCTGGAGGTGAGCGGTGAAGGCTCACTTGGCCGGATTGGCCAGGGTTTTGGCCAAGGATAATGAAATTTCATTATGATTGGGTTTTTCCCCGGATTTGGGGTTTTCCCGAATAAACATGTGTATTTATGTGTTTATGGTTATTGCTGGTTAATTTTATATTTATTCCTCTCGGTAATTTATTTATGTTGTGCAGTAAATTTCTTAACAAGTCGAACTTTTGGGTTGAAACCCTCTTGAGGAAGCCCAAGTGTATTCAAAAAAATAAAAGATCTATGGGTGAAAACCTATTTTGAGGCACCTTTGGTAGGAAACAAGGATGAAAACCACCTTCGAGGTAGCCTTGTTGTATTTCAACAAAAAAAGAAAAAGGAAAAGAAAAAAAAGAGTAAAAAGAAATACAAAAATAACAATTCTATTTTGCAAGTTTTCATGAAGATGATGAGCAAAGGGTATAGAGGATAGTAGGTGCTACAACAAACTATGTTTTCCTTCATCCATTTCATCTCCTCCATAATCCGAATGTTCTAACTTCCATACTTAACTCCAGACTCCAATACCAAGAATTTTTGTGTTTTCTACAAGATTCCCTGTAATTAGTATAGGAGTTTCTTGTAGGTATTATAAGAGGTCTTGAAAAAGTACAGGAAGGGTAGTCCAGTGGAAAAATGGTGACACAAGCCTATTTTCAAATATGAAAAGAGCCATTGACCTCACCACAACTCAACCAATACCCTTCATGACCATGTCACCCCTATGTCCATCAGAAAATCAAGTTAGAAACTAGAAAAGAAAAAACGAGAGAAGAAAAAGAGCATCAAAAAGGGGCATGCCAACAATAACCTACCTCACATGCCACTCCATAACCACATCTTCCACTCATTCCAATACCCATTCAACTTCAGATTAAATAAAAGATCTGTAAGTTCAAGAAAAAGGAAGCTACAAGATATCCTATAGACATCATGTAGGAAATCCTATAGCGACCTATTCCACAAAAAATGCCATACAAACTCACACCCACCTTCAACACAAGGACTACAAGAACAAGGAACCTCCTATAATGCTCAGCAACAACAAGAGGTCCAATAGCAACAAAAATCATCACATGTACATCATCAGAGGAACAAACCATCATGAAAATAAGAAAAGAAAACATATGAGAATATGTAGCTAGGTCAAGAACAACAAATTGACACCACTCTCGAGCATGCATCAGTAAGGAAAAGGACCAACGGGTATGTCATTTCACCAATAGTCCCTCATAGGTACGAATATGATTAAACTGTAGGAATATAGGAAGTTGATCTTATAAGCAAAGGTGACTAGTTCACTTCGCCACCCTCATCCAAATAACAAGAAGAAAAATGGTTAGTCAACTGCATGTGGCAAGGTCACATAAAAGAAAAAAGGGGATGAATCGAAAAAGTGGCTAAGTTATGGAGAATAAAAGTGGGAGATGATTACGAGGTAAGGTGGTATGATGAACTTGTAGGCCAACTATCGAAAAGGAGGTATTTGTACTCGGCCAGCCAACACATCACCCACTGAGATCATCCATAAATAGAAATAATTGTTGAATCCCATGTGATGCATTGGCTATTTCAAAAATCTGAGGGTAGAGGTAACCTCAAGGAGTCAGCAAAGGAAGAAGTTTCTCTCGGCCTCCTTGTAGTGAGTACCTACAAGAAATAGTCAGTACCTACAAGAAAGCTACAACATACAAGGAAAATTATCACACAGAGTTGTAAGTGGACACCGTGGGCCATCAAATAAATACTTCTCACCACCAGAGCATAGCAAATGGAGGTAGGTTCCATACCTTCTATATTTCTCATTTGTAGGAAGAAGGAAGAAATCCTCATTTCTTTTAAGTATTTGTAGTATGTATAAAGGTAGATAGATTTATGTGAAGGTCAACAAAGGATAAACTTTGAAACCTCTTCACCTACAAAAGTTCTAAAATTATAGCCACCTAAACCTCATTCAAACAAAAATTTCGAGAAAAATATGACAGGAGGTTTCAACAAAAGAGCGCCCACCAACACAACTAAAATACACTAGCATCCTCTCGTGGTAGAAATATTTACAAGGCATCAATGGATGGGCTTCTTTGAGCTACTGATGGGATACGATGATGATGTGGCTATAGAATTTGCAATGTCATTCATACCTCTCACTAGAGCCATTGCCACTACTATAGTGAAGGGTTTGTTAGTAGCAATTACCCCTTAGAGTATTAGTAGGATAACTACACTCCCCCTAGGGCTGTAGTAGAGAAAAGAGGACAAGACTAACAAAAATCTTGCCAAGAAGGGTTTTTTCTTACAAGGAGAAGAAACAATTTTAGACAAAAATGGGGTTAGAATGGAAAGCATTCCACTTCCTTGGAATGAAGTAAGTTACCACATCATCATGTATATTTTCTGTGAAGGTAGATACGGTGTAGTTTATGGGTACCACTTTAGACTCCTCCATTGATCTAGGTGGATGTTGGTGGCCACCCACCTATCCTGCTTGGACCCCCACAATTCTATCTTTCAATTTTTTAGTTTCTTTAATTGTATCACAATTTACTATTTTCGGCAGTTTTTTTGGGTCCAGAACTTCCGAAGTCGTTTTGAGGCCCTAAATGACATTTTTTGAAAAAAAAGGGCCAACCTAGGTTGTAAACTATTGTTGTCCACTCGAAAGTTCTAGTCCTCAGATAGATCTTTGTAACAAGGTCTTGAGCACGTCAAACAGATATCATATGGCAAAGATATGACACGGGGAATTTGATGTACCAATTTACCCAAACAGGGCCCGTAGTTTGGTGCTTCATCTTATAAGGTTAGGTTTGTAGATTTTTAGGGTTTTCCATTGTTTCTCAACAATAAATATGCCTTCGAGACTCATCGTAAGACAGTTCAGAGGCATGTACCTACCACATCTCTTCTCAGATATAAGCTAGGATAGCCCTATCTAGTTTATTTCCATTTTGTCTTGTAGCATATTTCAATATTTGGTTAATAAATTGAAGTATTATTTTTTCCGCATCTCCTTATTTACCTTTGTTTGTGTACTTTATTACATTCCTACATAAATCTGGATCATTGGTATCAATGCAGTTTGCTCTTTCTCTATTTTTCATTGCATGAACCCAACGAGGTCAAGATATAAGGAGTTAGGGCTTCAACTCATTGAACCTTTGCAAGACCAACCTCGCAAATCCTGACAGCCTCCCATGGCGGATGAAAAGAAAGGCGAGGTGGCAGGAGATCCTATCAAAATCTTGCTCAAAGAAGCCCTCGAGTGACAAAGAAACGCGCTGATGAACAAATTTTCCTAGATGCTTCAGTGGCTGCCCGAGGATGATGCATCAACCTTTGAAAGTTTCTCTGGAAGTGCCACATCCTTTAAGGTACAAGTTAACTTTGACATTCCCATATTTGAGGGTTAGATAGATGCAGACGTTGTTGATAAATGGTTAAGTCTGCTAGAAGGATATTTTTTTGTTCATGAGTTTTCCAGTTGGGGAAAGATCACTTTTGCACTTCTCAAAGTAGCTCCCTGCATCAAGGACTGGTGGGAAACCTACTGCGAGTAGAGTGATGAAAGTACAGCCTCACTTTTTTCAGCTGCACCCACTTGGAATTCATTCTGGGATGCCACCAAGTAGTACTACCTTGTTGGAAGCTATGAGGATAAATACATAAAGTGGACCATGCTGCGGTAGGGAAGGGACCAAGACGTGCTGGAGTTTACCAACATTTTTTATACCATTCGCACAAAGTTGGGTATCAAGGATTCTGAGTGGAATTTGGTACTCGAATATCATGGCTGCCTACACAGGTACATCCAGGACAATATGGAGTTCCTAGACATCTCTTCTCTTAGCACGACGTACTGATATGCTATCAAGATCAAACAAAAGTTTAAACCGAAGAAGCGAGACTTTGGATCCGTGAATCTGAAGAAAGGGAGAGGCTTCCCTAAACTGTAGAACTAAGGACAAAGCCAAGATGGTGTGACCCAAGACAACCAATCGAAGCTACATGAAAATAACAACACCACGAAGTCAAAGGAGGATACAGGAAAGTGGTGTAAGTTTCATAAGATCCCCACTGAGAACACAAGTGAGTGTCACCAAGTAGTCGATGGTGGTTGAGTTGAAGGCTTTAGAATCATATGCATGTTCTGACCCTATGTTAGAACCTGAAAATAGGAATGACAAAGCGAAGTAGATCATTCATGTGGAGCCCAATGCCATTGCTACCCCTGCCAAGATCCAGAAGAATGATCTCAAATATCCAGAGGATGAGGACCGTCTTTTTCACTCACAAATGTGGGTGAATGGTTCACTGCTGCAATTCATTTTTTTAGAGTGGTAGAAAAAAAAACCTCATTTCACCATAGGTCATGAAGTGCATTGGCCTACTAACCATACCACACCTGCAACTGTATAACATCGAGTGGCTTCACCAAGGACAAGATCTTCGAGTTTGGCAGCATTGTCACCTTCCCTACAACATCAAGCCCTTCACAAATGAGGTATTTTGTGATGTTTCACCTCTTGATGTTTGTGATGTATTATTAGGAAAACCATACTTGTGGAAGCGAAATGTTGTGTATGATTCAAGGCCTCACACTGTTATTATTTCTCTGGGTAATTCATTATATAAGATACTGGAGGTAGCCCCACCTACCACCATCTCTTTGATCTTTGCCAAGAAGTGCAGTAAGGTCATATCCCAGACTAGGAAATTCATTTTCTTTCTAGTTTGCTGTCAAAGTAAGGGGAAGATACTAGCCCCATCCATGGCCCCCTAGAAGGGTTCCCCCACGCAATAGAAGTAGGTGCATATGGTTGTGGAAGAACACAGGGACATCTTATATTCACCCACAAGGGTACCATTGCACTGTTAGGCCAAGAATTTGTTCGATCTAACTCACAGAGTAGCTCTACCCAATAAGATGATATATTTACTACTTCATTCTGGAAAATGGCAAGTACAAGTAGAGATAGGATCAACGTCAAGTGCCACACAAGTTTCAAGCGGGTGACAATGTTTGGTTGCATCTGCAGAAAAACTCTTTACAAGAACCCATCGAAAGCTCAGGCCACTCTGATATGGTCCTTACGCCATTATGAAGGCTACAGGAAACAATTCTTTTGAGCACAACATTCCCCCATTCATTGGCTTGCACTAACTATTCAACATGGACAACCCTTGACCATGCTTCCCACCATTATTGGACACATGAGACATTGTCGAACAACTCACCAGGGACCAAGTTCAATAGAAGTTTCCCTATCTCATGGAGGCACTCAATACAATGGGGATCGTTGCCTCTTAAGGGGGAAGGAATGATCTTAGTGGATGTTGGTGGCCACCCTCCTATCCCACTTGGACTCTCCTATCCCACTTGGACCCCCACAAATGTCTCTTTCAGTTTTTCAGTTTCCTTAATTGTAGCATAATTTACTCTTTTTTGTAGTTTTGATGGGTCCAGAACTTATGGAGCCGTTTTGAGGCCATAAACGACTTTTTTTGGGAAAATGAGGGCCAACATGGGTCATGGACCATGTTTTGTACTTGAAAGTTGTAGTGATCGGATAGATCTTTCTAACAAGGTATTGTGAACATCAAACGGAGATCGTATGCCAAAGTTAAGACCTCAGGAAGTTGATGTACCAATTTACCCAAACAGGGCCCATAGTTTGGTGCTTCATCTCTGAGGGTTATGTTTTTTTATGATTATGGGTTTCCATTGTTTCTCAACAATAAATAGGCCTTCGAGCCTCATTGTAACACAGTTTAGAGGCATGTATCTACCACATCTCTTCTCGGAGATAAACTTCCATCACCCTAGCTAATTTATTTCCATTTTGGCTGGTAAGCGTATGTTATGAAACCGGCTCAAGGAAAATATAGAAAAGATAGATCAATGCCTTAAAATTCAGCCTCTTCGAGGGGACAACCTCCTTTACATTACATAAATGAACAATTTTGAATGATACAAATGACAAAACCTCCTTTCTATATATACGAGTCTAAGGAGTCACAATATAACCCAGCCGACCTAATAATGTGAAGGCACAAAAATAACAATAGAGGGATTCTGTGGGGCACAGTAATAACAATATGGGGACAATAGGGGCACAAAAATATTAATAAGGGGTACAATTACAATAGTAATGGGGTAATCACTAGTTTTATAGGGACCCAACATGCCCCTCTCCTTCAAAAAAGTGTTTTTCTCAACGCTTGAGTAGTTTTGGATACTTCTGTATAAAATTATCATCCTCCCATCTGGAATCTTTAGCGGATAAGTTCTTCCACTTGATAAGATACTCCGATGTTGATCGATTTCGTAGCTGTCGAGTTCTTGTTTCTGTGCCTACTTCCGGTTTCAATATAATATTTCCTTCCTCATCAAGTTCTGCCAATATTGTTTGAACTGGGAGCTTGTCGCCTATAACCTTCTTTAAACATGAAACATGGAAAACTAGGTGCAATCGAGAAGCTGCAGGAAGCTCCAATTTGTATGCCATAGTACCAATCTTTTGCAACACCTTGTATGGACCATAATACTTTGGTGATAATTTATTATCCTCTTAGCTTGCTTGAGAGACATTTGCTTATATGGTTGTAGCCATAGGAATACCCAATCACCTACATCAAAAATTCTTTCGCTGTGATTTGATCTGCCTATTGTTTCATTCTATTCTGTGCCAACACGAGGTTATCCTTTAAGAGTTGGAGGACTTGTTGTTGAGTTCGATGTGATGTTCCACTGCTTGAACCTTAGAATTTTCTCTTAAATATGATGTGATGGATGGTGGCTGATATCCATAAAGTGCCATAAATGGGGTCATTTTGTTGTTGTATGGAAGGAAGTGTTATACCACCATTCAGCCAGAGGCAACCATTTGACCCATTGTGTCTGTTTATCAGATACAAAGCAACGAAGATATCCTTCCAAACATTTGTTTACTATCTCAGTTTCCCATCAGATTGAGGATGATAAGATGAGCTATGAGCTAACTGAGTACCAAGACAAGAAAATAATTCTGTCCAAAAATTTCCACTGAAAATGGGATCTCTGTCA
>APFE030935390.1:0-19547 GCA_000404065.3 Pinus taeda
ATAAATATATATTTTTAATATGTTTTGAATTTATTTAAAAATGAGCAGTTTGTATCAAATCTACTGTGCTTGTCCCAAATAAGATACAATTTTGATATTTCATTTACTTAATTATTCACAAATCTTTTTAATATTTCTACTCATTATTTGTTCACAATGGACATTACAAACCATTGTCATTATGAAGCTGCAAACTGTATAATTCATACAACTGGGTAGTACTTGTTAAGCAAATGCTGTGAACTTTGCATGGTCTTTCCATAAAATTCACTGCACCAAAAATGGGATCCATAGATTTAGAGAAGCCTACACCATTGATTGAGAAAATCAAATCATGAAACTCTTGAAGAAACTTCATTTCTAATTTTTCATTTTTAAATTCCGGTAGTGACATGTAGCATATTTCCTTCAGGTTGGCATCTCCTCATATATCACCTTAAGAGGGGATTGAGAGAGTCTGAAGTTCAACAATTGTTTTTGTGGAATTCTAATTAGGCTCTTAAATATATTAAAGTAATTTTATAAACCACTACCATTGTACATAATTGAATTAATTGTAAACTTTATAAACCACATACATGTTATTAGTAAGTAATCTTAAAAGTAACATGTTAAGAGTGATATGGTTCATAAAATGACTTAATGTAATGTAAAAACAAATTATTAATGTTCAAAATAGTGGTGGATCCATATCCAAATTTAAATTTGAAATCTGGTAACTTATACGCACACATCAACCGGATTTAGCTCAGGTGGTTGCCTTAAATGTTGTTAACTTGTTATAGCGCTTGTTATAGCCCCCAAACAGGTTCAATCCCTGCATTTGATGTATTGAGTTCATAATGAGTATTTCTTGTAATGGCTTCAAGCCTTAATGTATGAGCAGTCCCTCAAGCACCGAAACATTTATATTCCTCATATGGAATATAAAGATATTTTTTATGGAAAAAAATATTTTCCTTATCACTCTTCAACCAACAAACAAGCAATTCAAAATTAGTGATGAAAGGAATATCTTCCTTTTTATTTTTACATGATCATTAACCAAATAAGAACAGCATGAGTAAAGGAATATCTATTACAAAATAAATTCAACAACAGAATTGAAAGAAACGTTATTGCAGGAGGTCCTTTTTCATGTAGCAGTTCAACATCTTCCAGCTTTCATCACAACAACTCCTATTCCAAGCAAATGTGGAGGTCCTTTTTCATCTAGCAGCCCAGCATCTTCCAGCTTTCATAACAGCAACTCCTATTCCAAGCAAGTGTGGGAAACAGGAGGACTATGCTATTGGCCTAATTCCCCTTACACCTTCATTTAAAAAAATTACATTTTTGTTTATATATATATATATATAAAAACTACATCTTCATACATTTAATTCTTAAAAATATATAATAAATTTTAAAAAATTAACTCATCCAAAAACATAAAATAACTACTAAATTAACTAATCCAAAAATGTAAAATTACTACAAATTAACAATGGAATTTTCTCATTGATGTTGGGAATTGGTGAAATCATGTTCACAATGTTTGGTACAAACTAAAGAGATAGTTGAGTTGGTTTTAGTTATCTTGCACAATGCAGTCACTCATGGTTTTAGTTAGTATTGAAATTTTCATTAAAACCTCTGAACCTACTACTGTCGATGGCGACGATGAAGAGCTTGCTTTCCTAGAGGTTGTTCAAAGGGTTTTTGTCTCGGTTTGGTATTGAAACCCTTTGTCCGTGTTCAATTTTTTCATCTTCCTCGTCTTTTAAGAAAGAATTCAATGGTGATTATATGTACAGAAGTGACATCGACACTCGGAATCTTAATGGTATTGAAATTTTCAGTAATTTTTTTGTGAAGTTACATAAACACCATCAGGGTTTTGCCCATTTCTATTTTAGAACCTCTAAGAGTCGATGTGGTGCAAAAAATTTAGAGGTCTATAATAAAACTATATCTTCTAAGTTATTTTGTAACTAATTTTTCCTGGAATTCAAATGTTGAAATATTAAGGTCAAGTTCTGTGCATTTTGCCCAAAACTGACAGCTTGAAAAGAGTCGATGTGGTGCAAAAAATTTAGAGGTCTGTAATAAAACTGTATCTTCTAAGTTATTTTGTAACTGATTTTTCCTAGAATTCAAATGTTGAAATATTAAGGTCAAGTTCTGTGCATTTTTCCCAAAACTGGCAGCTTGAAAAGTCTGCAGAAATGTTTTTGGGGTCAATTCGGAGAACAGGGGTACTATAGTTAAGGTGAAATTATAACTAGGGAGGGTTTCTCTATGTGAGGTATTGTTGGTCAAATTTTTAGTTCGAAGGGTTTCTCAATGTGGGTATTAAACTTGAATCAATTTTTATGTGGCGGAGAATTTCTCAATGCGGGCATTAAACTTGAATAAATTTTTTGATTGGGCGGAGGATTTCTCAATGCGGGCATTAAACTTGAATTAATTTTTTATTGGGCTATAGGTTTCTTCATTCAGGGTATTGAAATTTAGATGTATTTCTTTAATTGACAGGTGTTTGGGGGTAAATTTTTTTGTTGGTAGGAGGGTTTGGAATTGATAAATAGAAGGATGACAATGCTGTAATTAATATCAAAACCCTACTGGTGTGTAGGAAAATTTCATTCTTCATTTGAAGAATTGATTGAAGACTAAGCAAAAGGTAGAAGGGTAGCTCCTGATTTTCGAATTATGATTGTGAATAATTTTCTCATGTTTTTTTAACAATTACATACTCACAAAGCGATTTTTCTTATGTTCAAGTCATGAAGTGGTTTATTGAGAGAGTTCCATGAGCTCTTGCCCCATCAAGGAACTAATTTTTATTGGAGGCCGAGAAGATAGTTAATCGAGGTTAAAATTCCATCTGCGCAAAACTTACTGAGGTTGAAAGCTGCTTTCCAAGGAAATTGCCAAAGAAATTAGAAACACCCAAAACATCAGAAGTCTGCAAGGGGTTTACTCAAAGGAGGCCATCAGTGGCCAAATATCTCATTTTCCTATTCTTTTGGCACAAATAATTTATCATCAATTGTTGGATTGCGCAATTTGGGCTATTTCAATCAATCAAATAGATGGTTTGATCAGACATTTGATCACAAAAATACAATTTCTATGTCAGGAACTCTTTCCCAGATGTTTTCAATCCCCTCGGTCCATGGTCCTTCATGACAGGTTTGCTTTCCTAGAGGTCGTTCAAAGAGTTTTGTATCAGTTCTGTATTGAAACCCTTTGTGTCTGTGTTCCATTTTTTCATTTTCCTGGTCTTTTAAGAAATAATTCAATGGTGATTACATGCAAATTGATGAGGAAATACACTAGTGTTAATTTAGTTGTTTCCTAGGAAAAGGGACAAGGTATGTGGAGAACGGAGGGATTCTAAGGTGAAAACTGAGAGGAGCTTATTCCAAATGTGCAGAATATATACCTTCTGCCTGAATGTTATTGAAATACATTTTTTAGTGGGTTTTACGTTGTGTAAGAAAATACATCCTCTGTCCCATTTGCTTGGGTTTATTTTGAGTATTTTGTTCTACCAAATGTGTAGAATATATACCTTCTACCTGAATGTTATTAAAACACATTTTTTAATGGGTTTTACGTTGTGTAAGAAACATGTGGATTTTTCCTACGAGGATCACATATCATGCGTGAACAACATATTGCTGAAAGGATCAATATTAGGTATGCCTGGGAAATGTTTCTATGTCATACATGTTTTTAAGGTACTGTAAAATGTGTCCTCAACCATACCCTAATCATTTATGGGATTTTCCCATTTGCATACTATAAGGATCTTTGAGTCGTTTGAGCTATTTCCAAATTTGCACAATATTTACCTTGTCGTTGAATGTTATTAACAGACATTTTGTCAATGTGGTCTAGCTTGGGTGGTTAATATGAGAGGTTGTTGTCCTCCCCATCTAGGTTGGATTTCTGCTTGTGACATGCTTACCTCTTTTGGGGGTTGTCTGTCTTTGGAAGGAGTCATATTAGGTGGATGTGTCTAGGTACTAAGAGGATGCATAACTTATGCAGAGCAAGATAACAAATGTAGATCAAGGGAGGGAAAGTCATATTATGTTTATGGGCTGAGTTCCTTTATGAACAATGAACCAAATTGGGAAACTCATAATTGCATTAAGCAAGGCTTGAGTGGAGTAATGACAGAGGGTATCCCATGTTGTAGACCAATTCAGCTTCTGGAGGTGGGGATATTGTGGGAAAAATCAGATGAGTCCAAATTAATATCACATGGATCTTTTGATGAACTAGTAGTTGTACCAAAGCTATCTTTAACTGATAACACCTACAAGTCATTACCAACTCCCGTGTTTTATGATGCTAATAAATAACTTATAGCCTTATCTGTTACAAAAATGCTTCTCCACCAACAAAAGGGGCATTCTACATCTGCAAGTGAATGGATTTATTTGGATTTCCATCACTCACAAGGAGGGGCTTGCAACAATCATAGTTGTTTTCCTCCTCTGAAAAATATACAAGATGAAGACGATTGCAAATTGATTAATTTTACAAATCCTTCTTTGAAAGTGACTTCAATTTTTTTGAATATAATGGAGTATTACGATAAGCACCAGGATAATCAACCTGAAAATAATGGTCGAGAGCTCTCCAAAAGTGTTGGTATATCAGATATGAAAGAAAAAGGAGGTTAGCTTGAACAGTCAAAATTTCTTAAGCATCCTTATCTCCTTTTTTAGTTAGAAAAATTGTCTCCTGTTTTTCATCAACAATATAATGTGTACTTTTCACGTCAACGATTTTCTATGTATGTTTTATAGCCTTAGTAATATTGTCGTTAAGTATCTTTGTAATGCATAAGTCTAGGTGTCATACTTGTGGGATCATAAAAATTTAGGTGTTGTGGACTTCTTGAGTACAATGAAACTGTCTACAGATAGATGATCCCGCTTGTATGAAACTGAATCTATCGGTAAATGTAGGTCGTAATGACCCCAATAGCTCATTCTTCTTTTTGTTAATGACAAACTTCACTTGGTCATAATTCGGATCTCGAATCACATTCTTGGTGTTTTGTTAAAGCCCTTTGCTTACAACCCCTTACCCAACGTAGCATATGTGACATTAAAAGGGATATATTTTTGTTGGGCATTTTATAGAGGAGTTCCCTGGCCTCCTCTAACTTGCCTTTCTTACAAAAAACTATCAATAATAGCATTGTATGTGACCACAATGGGGAAAATGTTTTCGTTAGGCATTTCATAGAAGGGCTTCCTAGCCTCTCACAACTTGCCTTTCTTGACCATCAATAAGCACTTTGGATGTAACAGCACCAAAACAAGCACTTTGAGATCACTGTCCTGAGATTCCAGAGAAGATGAAAACCCTGAACTCAGAATTTTGAGATGCTCTATGGGATATTTTCTAGAGAGAGACTATACCCAAATTGTGTGCTTATTTGGAGAAACACAAAAGAGAATTCAGGCACATTAATAATCAGTATCTTGATTTGCAGTAAGGGATTCATTTCAGGGAGAACTTTTGGCAGTCAGGCTTGTTTGGTCACATGAACTGCTGCTGTGAAACGCATCAAGATAGACTTGGTGATGCCTGTCTTGAAGAATCAGATAAACATGAGACCCAAGACGAAGAAGAAAAAGAGGAGATAGTGGTGCTCAGATCGAGATCGAGATTGATCAACCAAGTGGGAATTTAAGCAGGCTTGATAAGTGGGCGAAGGAAAAGAGATTTAAAAGACCCAGGTATGCACTCCAAATTAGTTTGCATGAACAATTTGTTTCAGTAACCAATAATGACGAAGAGGACTTGGCCCTGTGTTTTGTAATGCTTTCCAGTGGAGTAAAAATTTCCCAAAACCCACAATTTCACGTTGGGGCTGCAGATCCTGAAGCAAGTTCCCTCAAGCTTCCCAACATTGGTTCCCAACTTCCAAAATCCATGAGCAAGAAGGTCAAATATAAGAAAATTAATGATGATGCTAGTCTTTATGATGATGATGATGAGGCTACGAAGGGCAAGTTCAAGTGCACCACCTGCAACAAGGTTTTTCATTGCTATCAGGCTTTGGGAGGCCACAATGCTAGCCACATTAAATTCGAGGGTGGTTTTACACAGACATAGGATGAGAATGAGAGCCTAGAAGAAGACATAGCTGACGAGCTCAGTACTAGATTTGGCTCTCAGCTGCCTGGCAATTTCCACAAGTCTCCTGCAAAGGAGAGGACTAAGGTTTCTGGTGCCAAAGCCAGAGATGGAACGAGGACAATTGATTCTGCTGCTATTTCAGGTAAGAAGATTCCAAGGATCCATGAATGCTTAATCTGTAAAAAGGATTTTGCTTCAGGTCAAGCTTTGGGTGGTCACAAGAGATGCCATTGGGGTAGCGGAGCTTTAGATACTATAATTACTAGTTATGGCAACAAGGAGACCCCTAAGCTGCAGCAGCTGCCTGCAAGAGTAGAACTATTGGACCTAAGCATGCCTGCCCCTTTTGATGATGATGGTGATGCTCGAGACCTCAATACTCTAGATGGTAATGCAGTGGATTCTCATGGAACTTCACATGCCCAAACCCACAACCCTCCTTCCTTGTTGTCTTCGTTGATGAGCAACCACCTGAGACAAGGACTGTTCTTGTACAATAGTGATGCTGATTTAAGTAAAGATGATGAAGCAAATAGTAAGGTAGAAAGGATATTAGATTTGGTAGAGGGAGCCATTCAAAATTCCCACCGAGGGCACAATCTTGGTTGCAATTGTAAGGCACACAATTCATTATCTACAATTGACTCATTTGTGTATATGTACGCAATGAAATTTCTTTTTGTATAAGACCAATAATTGGTAAGTATAAGTATTACAACAACAATATCATGAAACTTTGAAAATATTTAACAAATAGGTTTATAACCTTGGGATTCAAATGAGTGACTGCATTGTGCAAGATAACTAAAACCAACTCAACTATCTCTTTGGTTTGTACCAAACATTGCGAACATGATTTCACCAATTCCCAACATCAATGAGAAAATTCCATTGTTAATTTGTAGTAATTTTACATTTTTGGATTAGTTAATTTAGTAGTTATTTTATGTTTTTGGATGAGTTAATTTTTTTAAATTTATTATATATTTTTAAGAATTAAATGTATGAAGATGTAGTTTTAATATATATATAAACAAAAGTGTAATTTTTTAAAATGAAGGTGTAAGGGGAATTAGGCCAATAGCATAGTCCTCCTGTTTCCCACGTTTGCTTGGAATAGGAGTTGCTGTTATGAACGCTGGAAGATGTTGAACTGCTACATGAAAAAGGACCTCCTGCAATAACGTTTCTTTCAATTCTGTTGTTGAATTTATTTTGTAATAGATATTCCTTTACTCATGTTGTTCTTATTTGGTTAATGATCATGTAAAAATAAAAAGGAAGATATTCCTTTCATCACTAATTTTGAATTGCTTGTTTGTTGGTTGAAGAGTGAAAATATTTTTTTCCATAAGAAATATCTTTATATTCCATATGAGGAATATAAATGTTTTGGTGCTTGAGGGACTGCTCATACATTAAGGCTTGAAGCCATTACAAGAAATACTCATTATGAACTCAATACATCAAGTGCAGGGATTGAACCTGTTTGGGGGCTATAACAAGCGCTATAACAAGTTAACAACATTTAAGCCAACCACATGAGCTAAATCCGGTTGATGTGTGCGTATAAGTTACCAGATTTCAAATTTAAATTTGGATATGGATCCACCACTATTTTAAACATTAATAATTTGTTTTTACATTACATTAAGTCATTTTATGAACCATATCACTCTTAACATGTTACTTTTAAGATTACTTACTAATAACATGTATGTGGTTTATAAAGTTTACAATTAATTCAATTATGTACAATGGTAGTGGTTTATAAAAATCACTTTAATATATTTAAGAGCCTAATTAGAATTCCACAAAAACAATTGTTGAACTTCAGACTCTCTCAATCCCCTCTTAAGGTGATATGTGAGGAGATGCCAACCTGAAGGAAATATGCTACATGTCACTACCGGAATTTAAAAATGAAAAATTAGAAATGAAGTTTCTTCAAGAGTTTCATGATTTGATTTTCTCAATCAATGGTGTAGGCTTCTCTAAATCTATGGATCCCATTTTTGGTGCAGTCAATTTTATGGAAAGACCATGCAAAGTTCACAGCATTTGCTTAACAAGTACTACCCAGTTGTATGAATTATACAGTTTGCAGCTTCATAATGACAATGGTTTGTAATGTCCATTGTGAACAAATAATGAGTAGAAATATTAAAAAGATTTGTGAATAATTAAGTAAATGAAATATCAAAATTGTATCTTATTTGGGACAAGCACAATAGATTTGATACAAACTGCTCATTTTTAAATAAATTCAAAACATATTAAAAATATATATTTATATATAAAGAAAGATTTTTCAACATTTCTTTACAATATTTCTTATTGCACTGCACTAATGTGGCAGGTTTCACGAAAAATATGAATCAATGTTGGAGAAGAGTTACAATTGTGGAAGCATAGATTTGTGTAAAAGTTAACCAATACCCAAATTGACAATACAATTGAGATTTTAATATATATATATATATAATTTAGACTGTAAATGTTATTTGGTTTCCAATATTCATTATTTTCAGTTTTTAATATTTTTTTGACAAATACTTGTACTTTTTAATCATTCATAAAAATTCAACAATTCCAACTTTATAAGTCTATCGATCTCTCTTTGTACCTTTTAGGACAATTGCTAGTTTATATGATACTATAATATTCGTAAATTTTCTTGACTCTTTCTTTAATTATGTGTAGAGTTTCATTATTCTTTCGTTTATATGAATTTATTTCCTATATTTTAAAATGGTTTTGAAAATAAGGTGCGATATTAAGAATTAAATATCTAAAAATTTGAAATAAAAACATTTTATAAATTGAGTGATAAATAATATTACACGTCATTTTACTGGAAAAACATCTCATAAATTACGTGATAAATAGTATTACACGTCATTTTACTAGAAAAAGTCACCTTACTCGTTGAAAATGTTTTCCTAAAAATATAACAATAAATCCAAACATGTGTTTAGTATTTCTATTTGGAGATGATAAAATAAACTCATAACTAATGTTGTTATTGTAATCTTCTATAATTCCTTCCAAAATTTCCCATGAATTTTAGATTTCTACCGATGTAAAATCGTCATTTTTCAATAAATAAAAACAATATAGATGAAAAAGGGATGCTACCAATGTAGAATCGTCATTTTGTAAAAGATTTCCCCGAGGCAAAAAGCTAAAGTCAATGTATGCATAGGAAGATTTTAAAATGTAGCATCGGGCAGTATGATGTATTGCGCTCAGCTCAAATGTGAAGGTGCTTCTGAACTTCAAAAATGGCGTCCGCTGACATCTTGAGACAATGGGTTTCTTCCTCTGTCAAGTGGATGCTGGCAACGCCCAGTATCCCTCCTCTTCCCAGCTGAGCAGGCAGGCTCAGGAACACCTCCTCTTCGATACCGTGGAAATCCTTGGCCATCACCGAAACGGGATGAACCCTCCTCTGGTTTCGAATCACACTTTTCACCAAGTTAGCAGTTGAGTATCCTATAGCCCACGAAGTGTACCCCTTCAATTTGATAACCTCATAAGCGCTGTTCACCACGGCCTGGTGAATGGCTTCCAAATGTTCTTTCTCGTACGAAATTTCCTGCTTGTCAAGGAAGCTCAACACTGGGACGGCCCCCACGCTGATGCTCGACCACAGAGCCACCGAGCTGTCGCCATGCTCGCCTACGATGTACGCCTGCACTTCCTGAGCATTCACGTCCAGATGATCTGCGATCATGGAGCGAAAGCGAGAGGAATCGAGGTTGGTGCCGCTGCCCATCACTTTGTTCGACGGCAAACCAGAGAGCTTCCACGCGATGTATGTCAGTATGTCCACTGTGTTTGAGACGACGAGCAGGATGGTGTCGGGGCTGAATTTCGGGGGGAGATGAGATCCATGGCTAAACGACAATCTCTGGTCCTTAAGTATTTTATGAACGCACTCCTTTGTTCACAAGAAACAGAAAGAATGAAATGCACAACTTTCTGAATGATTTTCAGCTCGTAATCTTGTGGTGATCGGTGTGGATTTCATTTCAAATTTTGAAATTTCCCGGTTGGCTAGCCAAGTTTGAAATATACCGACTACATTTACTGCATTAACTACGTACGTCAGAATAGTTAAGTCAGAATGGTCGTACGTCAGAATAGTTAAGTCAGAATGGTCTGGCAGGACGTCGGAAAAGTTGAGTTAGATTGCTATGGCCTGAGGACGTCGGAAAGATAAAGCTATCGGATGTATGGGTCATATCGTTGAATCCACATGCGCTGTAAAATCAGGGTATGAAGTATGTATGTGAACCAGCCACCATAGTACTCTTAAACCGCATTGAATACTCAATAGCATGGGATTTATTGGTTGCCCTGAAATTCCAGCCCTCTTTCCTATAAAGTTGAACCGATGTTGATAGGCACATGGAGGGTCGACATTTTTTTGCTTTGGTTATCGATAAAGTGAAAGGTGGTGGTCGTAAAGGTGGAGGTGAATGGCACATTCAAAGTTGAACGTACGAAACTGTGTCGCGATGTTCCTATTTTATTTGTCGTTGTCTATAATGCGACTTTTTGAAAGTCTTTTCGGTGGGTTTTTCCGATCAAAATCCGGCAGTAATTTATTCGAATTGCAAGTTTGATAGCTAGTTTCTGCACAATCAAATCGTCCTAAGGGTTTTTCAGGGTGCTGAATCCAAATATGCAGTTAAAAAACCATTTTAACTGCAACAAACCAAGATTTAAACTCAATTTCTTCGGCCAGATTCCGTCACCAGAATCTCCAAAAAGTCGCATTATAGACAACTCCATTTTATTTTAATGCGTGTCAAATTGTACATCATATTCTCTACTGCGCGCCGAGCTCGTCTAACCCAATTTAATGCGTACCATGGTTCTGAAATTCCAACCTCATCACTTTCTTCCGAGTTCCCTTTCAACTTCTTAACAGTCCCCTTTTCTCTTTTGTTGAGTTCCTTCAATTTCTAGATACCATGCGTACGTGGTGGGGTTGTTGCGGACACCACGTCAAAGTCCTTTGGCCACCTTCTGTGATGTTGTTTAACTCATTCGTTGAGTGCATTCACCCGAAAAAAAATTGGTGAAATTCTTGTGATAACAACATTACGATTTATTACCCCGAATGGGGTCTCTAGCACGATTTATTACACAATGCCACCAATCAGTCATTTCTAAAATTTATATAAAAAATATCTTAACAGGATATTTTATTATTTTATGTTTAATGAATATTAAACATTTTATTATTATTAAATAATTCCATTAATTTAATTTAATGGTATATTGAGAGAGACCGAATAAGGTATAAAGATTGGTCAAATTTGGAAACTAATCATAGATCATGAATTTAATTTTTTTTTTTACTATTTTTATTTATTTTATATAAAATATCAATTCAAATGATATTATTTAAATTGAATTTATAATTTAATTAATAAATTAAAGTGTTTTTTTAGAGTTTTTAGGTAAATTTAACAAAAAAAAAAAAATGAATTTTTTTGTGAGTTTAAATTGTTTAATCTACAAAATTTAAGTACTAAGATATTTTCAACAAACCATTTAAGGATTCAAAAACATATTTTCAAAAGGAAAAAAGAAAAAGTGACAATCTCACTTGAAATTGTATCCTTATACTCCACTGGAAAAAAAAATAAAAAAAAATAGAGTTTTTGATGACAACCATCTCAATGAAGATAAACCACATCTCCTAAGTGTTTTCTTTAATAATGGGTATAGTAAACACCAATGTACTAAGGCTTTCCTCAGAGCTAAAAAGGGCCCTATTGCTAAGAAAGATACCAAGGATCGACTTTTTGGTGTCCATCTTCCTTTTATCCAAGGGACCACTAACAAGATTGCGAAGATTGAGAAGGTGGCTTCAACCTTTAGGACTTTAAATGACATTCAAGCTCCCTTAGATATGTAAAAGACCCAGTGGACGCAAAGAATATGAAGGGTGTTAACGCTATTCCATGCTCTTGTGGGACTCCCTACATTGGTGAGATTGGTCGCTCGATTAATCAAAGGATTCGTGAACATGCCGCTGACATCAAGCATCATAGGACCCACTCCTCTGCTTGTGGGACTCCCTACATTGGTGAGATTGGTCGCTCGATTAATCAAAGGATTCGGGAACATGCCGCTGACATCAAGCATCGCAGGACCCGCTCCTCTGCTTTGACAAAGCATGCAAATAAATCTAAGCATCACATTTGCATTGAGGAAGCCCAAGTCGTTACTAGGTTTAGTCATTTCCATCATCGTAAATTGACGGAGGCCCTAGAAATCGAAAAAAGGCCCAATAATTTGAATAGAGATGATGGCCAGATTATTAGTAGAAGTTGGGTCCCTGTCGTGTCCTCCTAGTTTTTTAGGTTTCTTTCTTTTTGGGTTTATTTTGTTTATTTATTTATCTATGTAAGCATTGGTGTCCTTTTTATAGTATTAGTTGTTGGTTTATTCCTCATTAGAGTTTATATTCTTGATCCTTCATGTTTTCTTAAGTATTTTATTCATTTTTAACTCTTTTTAGTATTTTTGTTATTTTTTAAATGAGCTTCAACCTTGCATTTTATTGTATTTTATTTATATATTATTATTTATTTTCCATTACTAATTTTTATTTGTTATATGATTGTATCAATTAGGTCTTGGCTCCTTTTTAAATAATTTTGACTTTAATTTTTTTGGTTAGTTATTATTTTCGATTATTTCCCATTAATAGAATTTTTTAATAATATTTGATTTTAATATATTAATTTAAATATTATTTTTCAAAAACTAGTCATTTAATATAGTCATTACTTAACAATATTTGTTTTTAATAAATTTATATCATAATTTAAATATTACTCACTTTGATTTAATATAGTCGTCTTCACTAGTTTATCTCGGATTCTGCCACATCTCAGACTCACCAAGAATATCACCCATGCTCAGGTCCATGGAAACTTCATCCCATCAGCAACATGTCATGATGCTTGATGTCAAGCCATCCCTGCACCATCTGCCATACCTGCTCAATCTGTTTTAAGGACTCACTGCCATGAGCAGCTAACAATGAGCCCCATCTTCTTGTCCATCTAAGAAGATGTGGAGGGAGTAGAGCCTGAAGGCTCACCCTCACTAATCATCTCAATCCATCTGTCAGGATCTTCTATCTCCATCCTCTGTAGATAAGTGACCCGATGCTCCTCCCGGAAATTCGGCCTCACATATGCCTCATCATCATCATCATCATCCTCGACCACTTCTAGCCTTGTTGACAAATCCAAGATATTATCTGAAAGAGTCCTGATGACCAATGACTACTTGGTAAGCTTTGTCTCAACCATAGACAACCGCTTACTCATATCTTTCATCCGCTTCTCGTCTTCCATTTGCATCACTGCCAACTTACAATCAGGCTTTGTCACTCCAATGGTTGGCACACCAATGGGTGCATCTTCCCTTCCATCATAAATGTACAGCTTCTTCAAATGTGGAACAATCATAGCATCGAATTGTTTCATGAATTCCATTCCCAGCACAACTTCATAGTCATCTATCCGCACTATATTGAAGTCGACCTTCCCTGTCCACTCACCAAGTGTTGTGTCCACCTTTTTAGCTACACCAAGAACATTATCAGGAGGAGAATTGATTGTCTTCATCTGTGCCTTCACCGGTACAAATTTAATCCCAATTCTTCTCGCAGTATCTTCTCCCATGAAGTTGTGAGAGGCCCCACTATCCACCATAGTGAGTATATCAGCATCTCCAACCTTCATCCGAACATACTCCAACTTCTTCCTCTCATGACCTCTCCGAGAGATCACCTCTGTAGCAGCAGCAGCACCAAGTATCTGCATCATCCCCACAAAAGCTTCTTCATTCTTCGCATTAGATTGTGTGATCGCAGCCACTTTCGGTCTAGAAGGGCAATTCTTCACCATATGTGGTTCATCACATATCCAACACTTCAAGGCTTTCTTCGTCTTCGACTTATCATCCGATTTCGAAGCATCCTATTTCTTCTTCTCTTTCGACTTATCGGACTTCTTCTTCCTGTCATCAGAAGTCTCATCATAATTCTCCACCAACCTGTCCACAGCAGCAAAAGCTTCTTCAAGTGTTCTAATCCTCTACCTCTTCACTTCATTGCGTGCCCAAGGCTTCAACCCAATAATGAAATTGAACACCTTGTCCCTCTCCGCCATGTCAGGAAGTTCCAGAACCACACTTGCAAACTCCCGCTGATATGTCTAAAGGTTCACTATCTGCTTTATGAATTTTATCTTCATCCTTGCTTCCCACGTTTCATCCTAAGGACTGAAATGGGTCTCCAAAGCTTTCTTCATCTCATCCCATGAAGTAATGTCACCAGCACTACTCGTTGGCAATCTGATCCATTCTCCTTCGCCACCACATCTTAGCATCCTTCGTCAAGAACTGAGCAGCTACCTTGACGTTTGTCTCATCATCAGATAGACCCAATCTTTCCAAGTATTGCTCCATGTCCCATAGAAAGTTGCCAAGAGTCTTTACACTCCTTGTACCATCATAAGATTCTATTTCCTTGACTTTCACATGAGGCACTCCTCCACCTGAGTTATGCCTCACAACCTTCTTCAACACCGGGATCTCATCACTGGCTTTGTGAAGAGATTTTTGCAAGTCCACGATCTCTGCAAGACCTCGGTCTCTCGCCTCTTCAACCTCCTTGACCCTTACTTCAAGTTGTGTACACATAAGATCAGTGTACTTGAGTTGAGTTCGGAGTTCCTCGAGCTCTTCCTTCATCTTCGAATTGGCCTCTTGATCCTTCTCGATCAATTCCAAATTCTTAGTCTAGAAGGCTTCCATGTCC
The DNA here is from genome assembly GCA_000404065.3 of Pinus taeda. NCBI lineage: Eukaryota > Viridiplantae > Streptophyta > Pinopsida > Pinales > Pinaceae > Pinus > Pinus taeda. The sequence continues at coordinate 15,011 of APFE030935390.1, forward strand.
TCCATCTTCTCCAAGACTTTTTCAATGAACCCAATAGTAGTGTCCTTCACACCATGACTAGACCCAACCTGAGATTCAGCTGCCATTGCTAACAACTTCCTTCTTCTTTGCAATCTAGTTCCGACCGTCCAACTGCTTCACCAAGATGCCTGCAACCTGAACCAGCCCTTGTTCCACTTGTATGTGAAACAACTTCCTTCACCCGCAAGTACCTGCTTCACTGTCATCAACTTTCAAGCTTCTTCAACCCTGAATCAGCTTCAATACCATCTGCACTTCGTCACGAGCAACCCTACTCTGATACCAACTCACGATAGTGTAGTGGGATAAACACTTCTTCATCAACCCGAATATCAGCTTTGATACCAACTATCACGAAGTGACAATGGGATCAGCTTCATCCTCAAATCCCCTCTGCACTTCACCAGCTCTGATACCAACTGCCATTCCCCCAAGCCCACGGTAGTCTTCCAACCGTGCTAGGTGAGGTGCGGCACCACCAAACACTTTCTTTTCACCAATACTTATGTTCATGGACTACGCCGAACCACTTATTCCTACTTAGTTTGTGTTTCTCAACCAAGTATTATTTCTTTATCCTTTATACCAATGAACACCCATACACATTCATTATCAACAACAATTATAAATGATGAACACAATTGCACAATATAAAGGGAGGGTTAAGTCCTTGAACAATGAGTCTGCCCAACAATATATTATACAACTGTTTACAAAGCTTTACAAGTATACTTGGAAACCCCAAGTTTCATACTTAGCCAAATTTATAATCCAAGGCAAAACTCGGTTGCCTAGCTCGTCGGCACCTCAGCATGGTCGCCGCACGACTAACCAACCCTTTGTTCACCTTGTCGCACAATCATGTTGTTTGCCCAACTTGGGCGCGCCTCCAAGTCGCCACACATGGGCGCCCCCACCCGAGACACACCTCTGTCCACAATCTCAACACTTCACCAAGCCACCGTGCACACTTGCACGACGGGCGGACGCTCACCTGAGTCACCCAAGAACCTGTGCCAAGTCGTCGCACAAACTGGGCGCTCCTCTGTTTTCACCATCGGACACTCCTACACATCACCCAGGCGCCACACCCAACCGTCAAGCGCTCCTGTCTGCGTCTTCTTCCAATACTATGCTGTCACCGTGTGGCCTTACCCAAGAATGGGCGCATCTCCAACCTGCACCTCTACGCCTTGCTGCACCCACGCACTAGAATGCGCCTTCTTCTTTGTTGAGGATGAGCGAATGATTGTTGCCAAATGAGCTCCAAGCTTTCACTTGTATATACGGGTGGCAGGGCAAGTTGGCTCACCTGGCTGAGTCTTCCTCCAGGCCTTACGCACCCCTACTTCCCACAACTACGTCATCGACTTTGTGTCTAAGAATGGGTCAGCTCCATAAGTTCTAAATCATGTCTCCACGCCTATATACCAGCTCGCCCTCCTCTTCCTTGTGCGCATTATCTCCATCGCACATGAAGCCGTGAGCTTGCACCCGTTTAACCTGCTGCTCGTTTGACCTTCTAACCGTGCGCCCTCTCCAACCTGTCGCGGTCACACATCGGCGGAACTGCAGGTCCTTACAGTGATAGTTTCTGTGATGTTTTTTAACTCATCAGTTGACTTCATTCGATTTCTAAATAGACAAAAGTCGGAGGAAAGAAATTTCGGTGAAACTCGTGCGATAACAACATTACAATTTGTTATCTAGCATGATATGCCCACACAATGCCGCCATCGAGATGCCTGAATAGGTGGTGTGGCAACCGCGTATCTCCGTAGCATGCAGAGGATTTGGTACATAACTGGGAAATATCAAATCGTTATGGACTTAAGTGTTGTTTCCATTCACCTTGGAGCATGATTTTAAACTGTCCTTGTGGCCTTCTCATCTGGTTGTTGTTGTTATGGCCATGAAATCTCATAGCCGCTACTGCTATGGCCATGAAAGGAATAATTTAGCTATAACAATTTCAGTCTCTCACATTGTGGATGGAGTGCGTCATCTCTACTTAGGTTGGTTTTCCTACTCGACTTCAATTTATCTATAAGTGTATGTACTTGTAATCTGAGCTTAGTCGATGACCTCGAGTTGGAGCTTCTCAACCATATGCTACACTATCTCCCTTCTCTACCAAGTTTCTTTTCCTCAATCTACTCCTTCTGCGACCTCCCTTAGTTTGGCCTTGCTCTAGAACTTCCCTAACAAAGTTTCTCCCACCTATTTTCTATGGTTCCTTTCCTTCTGCTCACCTGACTTTGTCACTATGCATCATACTGATACTATTTGTGATCGTTAGGGATGTCGAAGGTGTGATCATTAGCCTATCTTGTGGGCCCAAGATGGTGGAAAGGCCTCTGCTACCCTTTACTATGAACTCACAGCTCTAGAAGCCATAGACGAGATCAATGTTGTTGAGGTTGAAGCTTGTGCAGAGACGAGCTTCATATAATGAATAGATATGGAGAAAGAGATGGGGATTTAGGAACCAAGAACATGTAACACTTTGGTAGAAATACCAAATATTTACCAACATCGGACATTTATTTGCTTATAAAGACAAGACCCAAGCAGATGTAACATTTTAGTAGAAATACCAAATATTTACAAACACCTTTATTTGCATATAAAGACAAGACAACCATTTATAGTGAATATATATAGAAAGAGATGGAAACTGGGACCCAAACACATGTAACATGTTGGTAGAAATACCTAATATTTACAAACACTCGACTTTTACTTTCGTATAGAGACAAGACAATCATGGGGACATGATGGTTAAAAGGAGTGAATCATAATTGGAAATTCTTTTATTTTTTAATACCCTCTTATTGAAGGTCAAAAAAACTGGACCACATGGTCACCTTACTGCCAAATAAAATAAAATCATTAATTTGTAGTTTTCAGTCTCAAAGGAGGATAATGGCACTTGTGAAATCATTCCAATTGACCCTACTATCAAAGAAAGAGGATGATGGCACTCGTGAAGTCATTCCAATGGACCCTACTATCAAAGAAAATCATTGATTTGGAGATTTCAACCTTAAAGGAGGATGATGGCAGTGGTGAAGCCATTCTCATTGATTTTCTTCAAGCTTAGCATGCACTAGTTCATGCTTTTTATTTCTATGTTTTTCTCTTTTTTTTTTTTAGATCTAGAGGACTTATTTAGGCTAGGCCTAGGTTCATCAGTTCATGTTTTTTGTTTCTATGTTTATTTCTCTCTTTTTTTTATGTCTACATTTCTAGTCTTATTACAATGGGCCAATATGTCTTTTTTTTGGGCCAATATGTTTTTTTATTGGAATTCAAACCAAGTGGAGGGGGGAATAAACCATACTCCCAACCACAAGTGGAGGGGAGAAAAAACTATCCTCCCAACCACCCAAGCTAGAACCTAACACTTTATTTCTTTGTTTATGGGAATCTCCATTTTACTTTAACATAACCATATTCCTGAGATTTATAAAAGATTTGTAAACAATCCTAGGATATTTTTTCTTGTATTAATATTTTATTTCTAAATACATAACAAAATAATTATTCTTTTTCCATGAGTATTTTCAGTCACATGATAGTTATTGTTATTTTGAAGTTAACCAACTTTAATATAGAGTTCCTATTTAACTTTAAGAAAGAAAAACAATACAATCTTGTAAATAAAAATCAATTTTAACTAATATAATATAAATATAAAGTAATTAGTACATGGTGCACTCTAGTTATTGTAATTTTTGTTTTCTATCAGCTCATACAATGTTTGGTGAGATCATGTATTTTATTATTTTAAATGTATTTATGAATGCATAAATTTATTTTGCACCCTAATTTATTATTATTATTTTAGATGTATTTATGAATGCATAAATGCATTTTGCACCCTAAAAACCCCTTGGGAACTCATATTATGCAAACTCCAAGAGAGAACTTACAATTCCAAAAAATATTACCATATTCACTAAAATGTTTACATAAACATAATATTAATACATCTCTTCCATACTGGGTTGGAGAATGCCTCTCGGGGCAATAAGTATCTCTATATTGGAGTAAGTCTTTTAAGACTTTAATTTAATTATTATTCATCAATAGATGGATGATGGGGAGTTAACCTCAACCAAATATCCACATAATATTTTTAGTAAAATTGAGGATAAAGGGTTGAAATGTATCTCAAAGATAGTTATGCTCTTTTTGAAATTTGTAAAGTTGTCATAAATCTCCATAACTAATAATATTAATAATCTTGTTACATGTTTCTTAAATGTATATATATTTAACTCATTTTAATAATAATAAAAATAAAGTTATTATGTAGTTAATTTTTTATGATTTACTATTCATTTAATTTATTTAGGTACAATATCATTATTAGGTGAAACCCTTTTTTTCACTCGGATTTAGAGATACAATTTCACTTGAAATTGTGATTTTTTTGGGCTTAAAATTAGCTTTTTTAATCCATAAATGGATTCAGTGACTTGAAAATCTGGGAGCATTTGAATTTTGTAGA
>APFE030935396.1:0-11821 GCA_000404065.3 Pinus taeda
CTCCTTTCCACAACTCATTGAAAATGAGGGTGTGTTGTATCATCCGGGACCAGTCAGGATAGTTCTCCTTGCCAGTGAGAACTATTCCTATCATAGAGATGATTGAATGCATTCTATAAAAGGTTACTTCTACTGATATATTAATACTTCTGATGGCGAAAAAAATTGCTCTTAAAAAACTTCTGCTGCTTTAAAAAATGATTTTGCTATGGAGAAAAAAATCATTAAAATTCTGCTACATATATCACCATATATATATCTCTGCAAAAATCAGCGTATATAACACCATATTCAAAATTCTGCTACCATGTGCATACTTGTCACTGATCTAAACGCCAGACTCATAGATCTTAAACTTAAGATAATAAACCTGTGTACATACTTCTCACAGTTATTAAAGCCAATACTAGTACTTTCACTTTTAATCAGCCACTTAATATTTACATGACTTTCTCTTTCCCTTTTAATCAGTCAGACACTTTAATTACAGTTCTCAGACTCTCTCCTTTAATCATGTAATCAAATGACTTGTTGATATCTGTTAGGAAAGAAAATATTACGATATTTTGGTGATGGGTGTAAAGCACTCAAAGCGAGAATTCTGCTACACAGAATTTACATGAGCAGGATGGCCGAACAGATTGTTCAATTCTCAATTCGAATTCAAAACAACTGAAATCGCAGAGGGTATCACGGGACTAGTGGAACAAAATTTCTTCTGTCGGAGGTGGTGGTAAGATTACGCAGCTGATCAACTTATATAGCGAGATTGCACGCTTATCACTACAAACGCACGCATCTCCAGAAAAAACGAAGCGGACAATTCGAATTAAAAAACAAGATTTCGTGTTGCAGTTTTTGTCAAGTCCGGGTGGCGCCACCAGCGTTTCAAAAAAGTGCTGGACAGTGTTTCAATAAAATTCCACACAGAGTTTCATATATCGGACAACGTTTAAAAAAAATTCCACACAGCGTTTCATATATCGGACAACGTTTAATCCTTCATAACAGTACGCAGGAATTGGGAGGGAGACTTCATAACTATGATGAAACTTGTAAACAGTACACAGACTTCATACCATACATTAGCTCCGTTTCAATTCCCAATACCATACGTTACCAATTCAAAATATGCACTAATACCTCTGATGTCAGGCGTTTCAATGCAGATACGCGCTACCGAGGCAGACAGCGGCGCCAACAGAGGAGTCAGGTACGCAGTCTTCAGGCATTTCAATTCGAGGCGTTATCAGGCCAGGGAGGCGTTCTCTGAGAAGCCTATCACTCAGCAGTGTAGGCAGCATGCAGGGCTAGGGAATCAATGTCAGAGTAGTGCTCAGGACTGAGCAGCTCTTAGGACAACAGGAGTTACAACTATTTCTGGGACCTGTGCTCTGATACCATGTCAGGCCAGGGTAACTCCAGAATGAGTGGGAGAAAAACTGATCTCTTATTCATTAGCTAACACACATTTATATACACAAACATGACGGATTAGTTCATCTTCTTGATGACTGTCCAGTTCACCCATCCGTTTCGGATAAGGTGTCAACATTCCCCTTGTACGCAATTAGGTGTTGCTGCAATAGTGAAAAATGGAATAAGAGGGTGAGTTGTTGACCATTTGGCACCAATTGTTTATTGCTGTCATGATCACGAGATATTTCTATTGTATGTAGTCAAAGGTTGCCACAACGGTGACCATTGGAACGGGAAGGTGATTTATCGACCAATTGGAATCAATGGTTTCTTGTTGTCATGATCGCATGATATTCCCCTTGTATGTAGTTAATATTTTCTGCAACGGTGACCATTGGAATGGGAGGGCAAGTTTCCACAACCAATGCAATTGATTTGTGGCAGCCTTGATTTTCCATCATAATAATTTAAAGTTTTTTTAGGTGCAACATTGTGGGCCCATGCACCATTACACTCACTACTTAAATTACTTTCATTAAAAAGTATTGGTTACAGTTTATTAGTTATTCTTGAATGCATATTATAATTTTGCACGATTATCAAGTTATCTTCATTGATTATAAGGTTGTTCATATTATTTTAACTGTTTTGTAGGCTTAGTTATTATTCTTGTCATGTATGTCAGAATGTGCTTCAATTCAAATCACCTAATCTTGTGGCTGAAGATGTTGATAATGGACAAATTCACAACAATTGAATTGCTTGTTTGGATATTTATACAATTTTTCCTCTTAAATGAGTTTGGATCTATGAATTGGAAAAATTCAAGATATCACAATTGCATTTTGCATATAACCATATGTAAAAGAAAAATTAAATAATAATGATTGATCTAAAAGCTATGTTGGTTGTCTTGTAACCAAGGGTATCTTACATAATTTGTTATGTTAAGGGCTTCTTTAAGAATTCAAGCTCATTAGAAATTTATTATAGACTTGTATAAATTTTTCATGTGCTACTATAATGAATGAATGAATGTTCCTAGAAGTTGTTTTTCAAATTGCATCCTTGAAGCTCCATTTATTCTTGCTAACTAAGTAAAAGTTCCTAGATTAGCTGTGAAGATGCCTATGGTTATAGTGGGACTTTGTCTAAAGTTGTTGTTGTGAAGTTATGAACCCTAGATACAAGTTCATAACCCTAAGTGCAAAACCCTAGGTGTAAACCCCATGGTTCATTGTCTAAAAGAAAACCCTAGGTTAATTTTCAAGTAGAAAACCCTAAGTGAAAAACCCTAGGTGCAAACCCTTACATTGGTAAACATGATACCCCTAGTATTCTTCACATCTCATGAACTAGAAAAGTTTGAGAGAGAGAGAGTTAAGGTTCTTGGTGGCATACTATAGTGGTTATACTTTAGTAAGGGCTATTTTATTTTATGTGATATAAAATCACAGATAAAAAATAAAAAGACATAGAAGCAAGGAGCAGAATTCTTCACAATTTGTGAATTAGAAAATTCTAATAGAGAAATAGAATACCTTGTTCTATAATATACATGTACGAGACCTCCATCTGGCATGAAAGCAAGACATCTGAAAAGTCACTAAATTTTGACTCTAGTAATTCACTACAACAAAACTCTATGATTAACATCCCTTTTTGCTTCCTTTGTTGCATCTAGAGACCATTTTTGGTGCTATTTGCATCCATTTATCAAATATGGTGCAACATTTGAATCAAATTTTGCACCATTTTTTGGACCAAGTTTAGCACCAGGTCTTGCAAGAGGTTTTGCACCAAATTTTGCACCAAGTCCTACATCATCCTTTGCACTAGGTTTTGTGCCAGGTTTTGTGTCAAGTTTGGCACCTAATTTTTGTTTCACCTACTTTTGCATTCTCTATTGCATCCACATTTTGTTACATGTGCATCAACACTTGCATCATTTTTTGCATCCTCTTTTGCATCATTTTTTGCATCCATTTTTGTATCCCTTTTTGCACCAAGTTTCGTGTCAAGGTTTGTCTCTAGTTTTCCATCTACTTTTGTTGCATCCAATTTTTCATCTTGTTTTGCATCCATAATTGTGTCCACTATTGCATCCACTTTTGTTGTGCCACAATTTTCACCTAGTTTTTAACCTATGTTTGCACCCACTTTTTCTTTTAATTTTGCATCCACGTTTGCATCCACATTTGCATCTATGTTTGCATCAAATTCTGCATCTATTTTTGCATCCCTTTTTTGTCCACTTTTGCTTCAAGTTTTGCATCGGGTTTTAAGTTTTGTTTTGCATCTACTTTTGCATCAACCTCTATTGCATCCACTTTCTCATCCAATGTTGCACCCATGTTTACGTCTACTTTTGTATCCATTTTTTCATTTTTTTCGCACCAAAGTTTGCTTCTTTTTTTTTGAATCTATCATTACATCCACTTTTGTTCTGCCATAATTTGTGCCATGTTCTGTACTTTTGCATCGATGTTTGCACCCAAATTTTCATCAATGTTGTCTCTTTTTGTAGCCACTTTTATGTCATGTTTATGCATGGGGTTTTGTATCTTGTTTTGTATACACTTTTGAATATACTTTTGTTGCATCCAATTTGTTGTCCACTGTTGCACCCATGTTTGTGTCCACTTTTGGATCCCTTTTTGCATTCAAGTTTTCATATTCGTTTGTTTCTTTTGTTGTATCCACTTTTTCATCCATATTTTTTGAGCCACAATTTCTTCCATGTTTTGCATATTTCATTGCACCCATATTTTCTTCCACTTTTTCATCAACATTTGAATCCTCTTTTTCATCCAAGTTTTCATTGAATATTGTGTATGTTTGTGTGTCCCCTTTTGCATTGACTTTTACGTCATGTTTTGCATCTCATTTTGCACCTACTTTTGCACCTACTTTTGCATCTATTTTTGTTGCATCCACTTTTGCATTTAATTTTGTGTCCACTATTTGACCAATGCTTGTGTCCATGTTTACATTCTTTTCTACATCTTATTATGCATCCAATTTTGCATCCTTTTTGTATTGAATTTTGTGTCCATTGTTGCCCACTTTTTTTTCACCACAATTTGCGCCAAGTTTTACGCCTATTATTTCTCCCATATTTACTTCCACTTTTGAATCTACATTTGCATCAAAGTTTGCATGACTGTTTCATCTATTTTTCTTCTCATGGTCAAGTTTACCATTTCTTCACATAACATAATGGTCATAGGTGCATCCCCACTAGGATAATGCCATATATTCCCCCTTGTGGAGGTACAATATTTGCAACAATCATGATTTGGCATTGTTTCTAAGGTGGGAAAGGATTGTTCAACACAATAGGTTGTGTGGCAGGATTTCACTAAGTATTTTTCTCCTTGACTTCATCCAAATGTGGGCAATGATTTTTCATATGGCCCCTAATAAAAATATTAAATGGGAACTTTAGCTTTCGCTCTTTCTTTCTCCTGGCATTGGCATTTAGAGCTTATGGTTCATTTTTCTCATTCAAAATCGTTTTCTTATTATTTTTCTTTTTACCGCTCAATTATTGTGGTCTATCTAGTCCTTTGGACTGAACCAAGTTAATGGTGGTTGTTTGGGCATAAGTTTTAGTTGTCTTGGTTGTATGTGAACTCAACGTAGGAATATGAGAAATAACTAACTAGTTTAACCTCCCAACCAATTGAATATAACTCATTATTCAAAAGTAGAAGAGTTTCGTTCTTCCACTGTGATTAGCTATTTTTACTGCCTTCATAGCTTGGATATGGAGGAAGGCCCAAACAATCTTCAATTTGATTCAAGTGCTTCTTTAGGTTCTTCATGGAAAGATGTAACTCATGGAACATGAGAAAAGGTTCCTCCTTGGCCTCATTGTGATCCGGCAATATAGTACCCAATAGAATTTTAAAATGCTAGTAGATATCAACAATATACATGTATTAGTTGTATCTTCCTCTGTTGTGTGTTGCGTTAAGCACCCAATATGCTACCTCTCTATCCACTTCGATATCTATCAAACATTTGTGATTCCCTATAATTCCATGTTTCACTGCCATTATTTTGTCATGAATATTCAGTGAGTGTGGATGCAATACAAAGGTGATGAATTTTAAACTTTTTATTGGGCTCAAAAGCCTCATTTTATGTAGTGGGCCACTCCACGTAGGCTTTGAGTACATCGACAATGCATTGTAAGATTGAATCAATGATAACACAAACTTACTAAAATATGAATGTTTTCTTAAGAGATGGAAGTGAAGGGTAGTGGAAGCTAAGGAGGAGAGGAACTTGGGAGATGAGGGATTTTCTCAAGGATGGATTCATAGAAGAACTTGAAGGAGAAGGATTGTTCCTTACTTGAAATATATATCCAAAGTGGAGGAGAAACCTAGCCAAACCCGACTAGAACAGTCTAAGTGAGAGATTTAAAGTTGAAACGACAAAAAAGAAAAGAGAAAACAATGTAACTAATGCTCAAGAGATGCATTGGGAGAGAACAATAGAAATAAAGGAAACAACAAAGTGTAGAAAATTATCCACAATACAGAGTTAAATTAGTATCCCTAAAGAAAACCTCGTATGGCATTATTGTATTTGACGAAAAATAGCCCTTGAATGCTAATAATTGAATACATTACAAGGCCTTGTAGCTTGAATTAACATCTAACTTGTGCAAATTATGACTAGTTCTTGGAGAAAATGATCACACCTAGAAATTATGAGTGTTCTGCAAAGGCGTTTAGGTTGATAATGAAACCAATGATGTCTCTATAAATACATATTCCAATAGCATAACTAATATTAATTTCAACTTAGTTGCAACCATTAAACCAATACTAGCTCTAGAGGAATCTCACACCAAATGATGGCTTGTTAATGACATTAGGGAGGGTGCATGGCCACATCCTCATATGTGAGTGCTTGATGTTGGGATGTCCATGCACACTCCGAATTGGCATGTCTTAGTCATTCCATAGAGGGGAGATTCATATTTATAAGTATGAAATTTCAAAAATTTAAATATAAATTTAGTTAATAAACATATAATAACCTAATACTTACAATAAACTCTTTTTATAAGCATGTGCACACTCCCTCTTTATATATACTTTATGCTATGCATATTACATTAAAAAATTAAATAAAAATAGTAATAAAACATGTCTAAAAAATTCCCTTTACATGTATGTAGTTATATGTATTATAAGGATTATAATAAAATTAATAATAAGATTTGTATAGATAGAGATGTGAAATTTATATATAATATAAATAGTATTATAAAGAACAAGAATATGTCCATCTTAATTACAAATCTATTAAGTATTGAGAGAGATCACATCTTTCGACATTTTCTCAAAATTTTCACTCAAAATGAGATTCCATCTCAAGAGATTTGATCCCTCTTGGAATTTGATAAACCAACAAATATATATCTTAATTCCAAATTTATCAAGTGTCAAGAGGGATGAAATCTCTAAAGGTGCAAATCTTTTCTTAAGTTTTGCACTCAAAAAGAGGTTTGCATCACTAGAAGTTCAATCATTCTCTATGCTTGGTAGATTCAGAGTAAAGACAAATATTTTAATCAATACAATCTCCTTTTGTATTTCAGAAATATATAATAACCTAAATTAATATTAATTTTACCCTACTCTACTTCTATAATTTAAAAAAATAGAATATATCTTCAACCTAAATTAATATAGATTTTTGTATTTTAGAGAATGAGAATGTACCTTCAACCTAAATTAATCTAAGAATGAAAAATCATGTTGAAATTGAAATTAAATATTAATAATATCCACAATATTTGTTTAAGATAGCCACTTCTTCGAATTAATCACAACAATATTTTGGGGTCAATGTTCCAAACTCATCATCATGAAATAGATGGAGGAGACATAGATGGGGAAATAAATAATGCAAAAATGCTTAAATTCAATGGAAAAATCAAATAAAAAATAAAGTCAACATTAATTAGTCCAAAACCCATAAAATAAAATGAAGTTATTTAAACATATATAAACATAAAAAAAAAAATAAGAAAAAATAACATAAGAAAATATAGTAATGAAAAATATAAATATTATAAGATGAGTATATAAAGTATATTATTAGAAGTTATCTTTTTTGCTGAAGTAAGAGTCGTACCTTCTATTCAAATTAAACAAAAAGGATTAATTACATATAATACAACTACCTATAGGAAACCAGGGACAAAGAATTGCCTATCTCTCCCAGGGTACTGGGCAATGAGCTAAAGACTAAAAGTCCTTAAAAAAATAGATGCAATTTGATCTGTTACAACAGAGCGAAAAAAACCGGACCCGAAATAAAGTTATAGCCCAAACTACTCAGATTTCGAGTCTGAAAAGGGGAATAAACATTGCGTAAGTGGTCCACCCGAGAATCATTGATACCCGCCACATATCTGAACAAGCATGAATGATAATAATGTAGCACGACTCTGAATCAGACCCACCAACACGCATAATGAACCTGAGCCGTCGATCCTCCTCGCAAGATCCAATAGTTAATAAACATATTGGATGGACAATAAACCCAGAGAATACCCGTCCGATAAGGGCGACATTCTCTCTCCAACTAGAGCCACGTGTTGCATGTTGAGTGGCATTAGGTTCAAATCTATGAAACCATTTCTGGCTTTGAGAGCCTCTGATAAGCTGAAACCACTGTGAGGGAAGTATTGACTTTGACCTGAACCCATCAATCTACAATTTGAATCTCCTCCGTTGATCCTCAGCCCATTGATCCAACGAATGAGAGTAATCTCCATTTGAAGAAAAGCAGGAGGGATTCCCACTGTCTGAGCCCCTAAAAACCTATAGCCCATCCACGCTGGTTCACTGTAACCATAGCCAACAGTTCTATATCTATGGTGGGAATCTATTGTTCCTTCTTACTGAAGACTCTTCACCCCCTCTTCCCCCCGAGAAAAACTGAGTTGATCAGTGAAAGGAGAATGTTTGGAAAAAATCCTCAAGCTGCAGATCATCTCCAACCCAAGAACTCTGTATATGTATTTTTCTGGACTGATAAATCTAGGAAAGGTCTGCGTGTCGCTTACAAAATTACCTCTGGAAAACCACTTCATGTTGATTGTGTGTCTAGAAAACCCAACCTCTGCTACTGCTGACATGCTCTATTTTGATGCATCTCTCAGTCCTCATTCGCCTGGTTGAGACATTCATCCCTCAAACTATCCTATGGAACCTCTTGCCATCTATACTTATTACTGCTTTTAGTGCAAAGAACACCTTTATTGGCAAGTAAGTCTGCCAATTTATTGGTTGTCCTGCGTACATGTGTGAAACTTAAGGTTCTCATATTGTGAAGGTGGAGATGGATTCTATGATAGACTTGAAGTAGCCTCCAGTGTCTCAAGACCTTTTCTAGAGTCGAACCACAACAGATTCTCTTGATCGAATTGATGATCAACTCAGAATCTGCTTCAATTATAATATTCTGAAGATTGTCATTCTTCAGGATTTCTAAACATTGCTCTAGAGCCATTAGCTCCACCATATTGTTTGTGGCTCTTCCTAAATTGAAATGAAAAATGTATTGAATGCAACCTGTCTCATCCCTTATCGGACCGCCATAACTAGCCATACCCAGGTTTCCTTTAGAGGCCCCACCTATGTTGCATTTCATAAATCCCTGAGGGGGATGCTACCAGAAATCTTTATCCGTGACTGGTTGCTTTACCAACCTGTTCTTTCCTTGAGGTATAAGCCCCAGCATTCCCAACTACAAAAGTATCTGCACATCTGCATTTGAAGGAAGATTTTCAGGGGGTGGTTTCCATTAAAGTTCCAATCGTCTCCTTGAGTTGTCTTAAAATTTGTTCCATGATGCTCTGGGAGGAACTTTTTTTGTTTTTGAAAATTCTATTATTGTGTTCTTTCCAGGTTTCCCATATTAGGAATCTTGGAGTTAAAGCCCAATCTTTTTTAATCGTTTCATAATCAGAGAAGTTTCTCCTCCAGTTGCTGAGGGTATTGGTAATGCTTCATCTATCCCTGTCTGTTTGTCTGAATATTAAGGTAATACCATCCCATAACTTAGAGGTGAATATGCAGGTGTTGAGAAGGTGTTCCATTGTCTCATCTTATGATTCATATAGCTGGCATCTTGATGGGCCCAAATCGCCCCTTTTCCGGGTATTCTCCCATGTCAGAATTTTCTTATGATGTACTAGCCACATGAACAGTTTGGTTTTCATCCATCCTTGGTTCTTCTAGAGATTCCTCCAAACCCAGTCCGCTTTTGTAAAATCAAGCTCAAGGGCTATGTGTTTTGCCTCTTTAAGGTTAAAGGTTCCTTCATTATTATTTCCCCATCTTAGTTGGTTAGGATCATCTCCTGCTCTGATTTCCTAGAAGCTATTCTTTTGAACTATGCCTTTATTCTCCCAAGCTTTATTCCAGATGTGGGAGCCTTTTATGATGCCACGCATTCTTATGTGGTCCTTGTTTTGCTAATTGCTTGCATATTTCTATTTCCAAATTTGAGCCCAAGGAGCATTTGCATCTTTAATCCATCTCCACCATAATTTTTCCCCCAAAACTTTATTTAGCACTTCAGGATCATCTAGTCTAAACCTCCGTGGTTTTTGGGTTTACAAATTTTTCCCCAGGCTACCAAGGCCCATTTCTTCTTTTCCTCCCCTTTACCCAAAAGAAAATCTCTTTGGATAATTCTGCATTGTTGCATAACTCCTTTTGGAGCTAGAAGGGTTGAAAACATGAAGATGGGGATTGTTTGTAGGACATCTTTTGTAAGCACTAGTCGACCCGCCAAGTTTAAAGATCTATTTCTCTAGATTCGAGTCTTATCCTGCAACTTATTAATCACAAGCTCCCAAATAGTCTTGTTCAGAGGTTTGTCTATGATTGGTACTCCCAAATATTTGGATGGTAGCATATCTCTTTGAAAGCCTAGAATTCTAGAGATATTTCGTTGAATAGCAATGTTAGTATTGAAAAATAATATTTTTGATTTGGAGAGGCTTACCTCTGTACCTGCCGCCATAGCAAATTCACTTAGGATTTGTTTGTAAGCTAGTGCTTCTTTGACTATGGGAATGCCCTATAGCATGGTATCATATACAAATTGTTGATGGGTCAAAGCCTACCCGTTCCTGGAAAGTTTGAGACCCTAGATCTTGCCTATTTCTTTAGCTGATGTGATGGCTCATCCTAATCCTTCCATCATAAGAATAAAGAGAAAGGGGGGAAGAGGATATCCTTGCCTGAGGCCTCTTGAAGGTTTAAAGGTCTTAGATGGAGAACCATTTACCAAAATTGAAAAACTAGAGGAAGTCACCAGGGCCATTACCCATCTTACCTAGTTGTGGTCAAATCCAAAAGCTAGAAGGACCTTCCTGATGTAGGTCTAATTTAACTTATCATAAGCCTTTTCTAGGTCCAATTGCATAATCATTCTTGCCTGTCTTGTACTCATCAATGAATGAACCACCTATTGCACTTGAATGATATTATTGAGAATTTGTCTGCCCTCCACTTATCCAGTTTTCTCCACAGACACCAGAGTAGGAAGAAGGGGTTTAAGTCTGTTGGCAATTATTTTGGATATTATCTTATACACCACATTACATAAAGCTATAGGTCTGAATCTGTCTGGTGTCATATCATTGTCCTGTTTGGGAATCAAGGAGATGAAGGATGTATTGAGCGCCTTCAATACAATCATATTATTCTTGGAGTCCTCCGCCACATTCAGAATATCTTACTTGACAATACTCCAACATGATTTAAAGAAATCTACATTGAAACCATTCGGACCTGACACTTTTCCATTCTACATTTCTTTCATGACTTCACTAACCTCCTCTTCATTCACTGGCCTATTAAGATTATAATTATCTTCTCTTGTTACTAGCTTAGGAATGTGTTGTGTGAAGTCCTTCATAAATTGTGATCTATCCAAGAGAGGTTCCTCTACTATGCTTTGAAAATGTTGAACCAACACAGCTTCTATTTCTTTATGGGTATTGAGATGTTGATCTCTGGTGATCCAGGTGGATATTGGTGGCCACCCGCTAATTCCACTTGGATCCCCTCTAGTGCTTCGTGCAGTTTTTTTCAGTTACCTTAATTATAGCACAATTTACTATTTTTAGCAGTTTTTCGGGTGCTAAACTTCCAGAGCCGTTTTGAGGCCAGTGATTTTTCTATCTAAAAATCGGATTTTTCATCGTAGTCCTCGGAGAGATCTTTCCAACGGGCTATCATGCGCGTCAAACGGAGATAAGACGACCAATTCGCGACCTCGGGAAGTTGATGTACCAACTTACCCAAAAACGGGGCCCACAAGTTGGCGTTTCATCTTCTAGGGTTAGGTTTTGGAA
>APFE030935399.1:0-19722 GCA_000404065.3 Pinus taeda
TGGTGTACATGCACTTAGACTAGCTGTGTTGGTGTACATGCACCTAGATTAGCTCCAGTTAAATTATTTCTTGCATGTGGCACATGTACACATTAACATAAGATAAAGCACACTTAGCTTTAGTTAGCTTTAGTTATTGCATGTACAACTAAGCTTAACTTAGTTGCTTTTATGTATTTATTCTAAAAACTAATATCCTAGAATCAATTTAATTTTTCATTCTTTACTCAATTCTTGCTTGCTTCCTTCCTTCTCTTGCAAGCTTGTTTATTGTTTTGCAGATCTAGATCTGTGTATCTCAAAAAACTTACAAGTGTTCCTTGGAATTAGCTTTGTCATCACTCCACCAACAGTCTCAATACCCAAGGTTAGAGGAGCCACATCCAGTAAAAGTATTTCTGCACATAAATAAGAGCAACAAGATTTCAAATCGCTGGATAAAAAACCAAAACTTCATTCATAACTAAACAGTATAAAATGCAGAAACTGTGGACCTATTTTACCTTTAGTTCCTTCTCCACCTTCTCCACTAAGAATGCTACCTTGCACTGCTACACCAAATGCAACTACCTCATCAGGGTTTACACCCTTGTTTGGCTCTTTGCCATCAAAACCAACGAGAAAAAATCAGTTACAGTGCTTTCATTATTACTGTAACTAATTCATTGTTATTGCAGTTGGCTACCAGAAAAACTTGGGGCAGTGCATGGATACGTGTAGCAAAACAAAAATGACGTTTCTGAAGTTTAACCATACAAGTGTTTTACAAAGTGTGTGCTAGGTGTTAAAAGGAAAACAAAAATGTAGATAATTGAATTGATTCCCAGATATCATATAGAGCTAAATATTATAATAATTTGGTTTTTACATTATTTTCTATATAAACTTTTATCTGAGTTATGTGGGTTACCTGGATTTGTTTTTCATCTATTATTTGGTTCTGTTTCTTCATCTGGTTTTGTAGAAAAAATCACACTAATTAATAAAACTCTCAAATATAATTAAAAAAAAAACTCTATTAATTCATTATAAATCTCTGAATTCAAAAACCTATAACTAATTGAATTGCAGTGTCGGTTATCGTGAGTGATGTGATGTTATGTATATATGAAGAGAGATAAATATGAGGAATCACTACCTTATTTCTAAGGCGGTTGACTATAATGTGAAAACCGCTTGGAAATTTCTACGGCAGCTGACTATATTCCTTTCAGCCGAAATCACACGCATCCATTGAGTTTCTATCCTCCGACGTGCTCGATCGGTTGGCTAATGTTAAGCCTTTAACAGCAAAATGCAACGCCATTCTCACTCCAGAAATACAAGTTTGAAGCAATGATTCAATTACGTATGGGCTTATTCAATTACAGAGCATGTTTTTTTTATCACATACTTTTTTTCTAGTTCCATCTGTCCCACAAAAAATAGTATTGTCATTTATCTTTCCATCTATTCTACTTTGTATTACCATCCTATAACAGTGATGTCTTTTCTATAATCTCAAAAGCTGGACAGCTATTCTACTTTGTATCACCATCCATCTCAAAAGCTTGACTAATGAGAAACATCCAGTAAACTAACAACAAAAAACCGAGACAGAAATCTATAACTATCAATATCATATTTTGATGTCTCTAGAACGTTGGAAAGATCCATCTTCGTATGCCATTTATTTAATCTGGCCCGGAACGCTGCTCCATCCGTCTTTGGACAACCCATCTATAGATGTGTGAAGGAGGAGATTCTTTTGAATGTCTTAATCAAATTACGAATTCTATCCATTCAGTTGAAACATAATATAGGTATGGAATTAAGATAAAGTTTGAATTTGATTTAGGGATGGAATTAAAGTTATAGGTTATTTAAAATTATTTAATTTATTTTTATTGGAAATAATTTTAGTAATTATTACCCATATACATGTTTTTTGAAAAAATATTATTTAAATTAAAATTGTTTTTGTTCATGTTAAGATGTATAATAGGAGTCACATTTTATGAATTAGTAGATTGTTTAAAGTGGCATGATTTTTTTATAACAATGATGAGTTAATGCATATTAATAGAGAAGAGTAAGCTATGGCTTTTCACACGACTTTTCACACTACTAGTTGACTATTCAGCTATGGCTTTCCACGCGACTAGTTGACTACTTATTTATGATAAAAAAAAATTATCTAATGGCCAGTAACCTTTTTGACCCAATAATGTAAAATAATGATAATAAGTAAATTCTAGAACAGCCATGATTTTTTTTAAGAGTGCATATTTTTTCAAGTAACATTGCCTATATATTACAATTGACTAGAATAACTCAGCAAACACTTCAATAATAATAATACTTTTTAATTTCAAATATAATCTTTTGATAGGTTAATATGATACCTTAGTTACAATCACAAAATAAAACATTTTTGTGAACATTAATATAGGAGAGAATGCTGTATTAATGTGGTGCATGAACACTACTATCTTAAATTTGTATTTTGCCCCAATTTTGGTTAAATATGGGAGCCATGTCATGTTAAATATCATTAAAAAAGAACAAATTGTAGTAGATTTTGAGACATTTGTTGATGGTAATAAGTTTTGACAAATACCATAAAAGTAATGGAGGGGCGGGGCCTACTTACAGTGTAAATATTACAATATCACATGATTGTAACCATTTCTTATTATCTAAGTTAAAAAGGTTTATGGTTTGGAGTTCGCCGAGGTTCATAAAATCATGAAATTAAATGAATCTACTCATTAAGGACACAAGTATGTCATTTTTGTTGAACATATTGATTGTTTTCTTTATCTCTAAAACCATGCAAAAATGCATGAAAAAGTGCAATATTAGAGCATAATCCCTAATTCATAAGTTTGGTGATAATAAAAATCATGTTACTTTTTCCCTAGCTTTCTTAAGAATCACATGCCTAACTTTAAAAATATTGTTCAAGTCATTAATGCTACAAAGGATATGTCTCTTTCATCTTGGGATAGAGATGAGGCAAGGAGAGAGAGAGCCATGGGGCATTCTCAAAATATTTATAGAGTATCATCATATTGATGTCAATATTGTTAAAACAACAAGAAGGAAATGAAAAAGTATGATAGATAAAGATGCATGGGATAAAAGGGGAAAGACCATTTTGGAAAACAAAGGAGTGAGGATTTGATAATGCTATAAATTAAATGAACAAAATTACAAAATTCTCATTGTTGAATTCCCATTCCACGTTTTGTGAAGTTGACAAGGTTCATTTTATGTAAGTCCATATCTTTTTTATTTTTTTGTAAAGGTTAAATTTATATTCAAAGACAAAGAAAAACTAACAAACATGAAAATATTCAAGTTTGCCATTAGGGAAACTAAACTAGATATAAAATTGAAGCTTAGACATCAACCACATAAACCGAGTATTAATTATTATTATTATTATTATTTATTATTTATTTTTATTTTTTTTCATAGAAAAAGTTTCACAACTTTTTATTACCATAAGTATAAAGAGTTACATGTCCGCTTGGGGTAGCTCAATTGGCAATGGTCGTGGAAATGAAGTCTCACCGAACTTGAAGTCCTGGGTTCAAATCTTGTGCTATCCCCCCGATTGGGGTGAGAAGTTGGACATGATGAAGATGTACTCCTACCAATCTTACAAAAAAAAACTATAAAGAATTACATATGTGTATGCAACCAAGTGCATTAGAAAAAACTATAACAACCAACAAAAACTGGGCTTGACAGCCTTTCCACCAAAAAGTTCCACTGATGTCATATCCAGTACAACCAAAAAGTAAAAACGACACTCATCAATGCCTGAAAAACCAAAAATAAGCATTCAACCATAGTCCGACCAAAGACACTATAACAAATCAAATAAGAGATGGGGAAGAAAGCGATCTGGAACCAGAAGGATGAAGATGAATAGAAACAATAAACATGTGCCCAAAACATGCCAAATCTAAAGGTAAAGAACAAACAAAATCCCTCGGAAGAGGAGCCTACTGATCATCAGGAACTGCAGAGAGAAAACCAAAAATCCCCTACTCAGGAAATCCAAAACTAGGCCACCTCATGGCCCTGTGCATCGTTGTATATATAAGGTCAGTAGTAAAATGAAATTCCTTTGAGTGCCTGTTCTCTACCACTGACCATAAGCCCTACTCCAGATTTAAACCTGCTTTTGAGAGGGAGTCCATGAGTTGATTCCTCTCCCTATAAAGGTATGAACATGAGAAGACATTAAACAAAGAAATAAGATAGTAAACTTCATCTATAATAGGAAAAAGGTATATGTCCCTACACAACTGAGTTTTGTTCACCCAACTGACAACAAGTTTTGAGTCCCTAAGTACCTGAAGCTCATAATACCCTTTTTCTAAGGAAAAAAGAAGAATAGATTTGCAAGCTAGAAGCTTTGCTTTGTTGTTTGTCCTCCTTGCCCAAACCCATGGAAATGTGAAAGGCATGAGAGACTTCAAGGAACATAACAACACCCCCATAGGTTTTGACAACATGAAAATATTCTTTAAGCCCCATCCTCCCATTTCCTTTGGAAGCACCAAACAATCCCATTCTACCCATGGAAAAATTTATTGATCACTCTGTCCCGACCATCAAAATTTAAAGCATATACGCCTGGATTTTTCTAGAATGCATTTAATGATCTAGGCCAAGACATCCCATACATTGGAATAGATTCTAAGACCAGTTTTACTAACACCAATCTACTTGCTCTAGACAACCATCTCTGACTCCATCCTTTCAACCTCTTCTCTAACTTGGCCAGAAGCCAGTACAAGTCTTACTTTCGATAATGATACGACTTGAGGTCGAAATCTAGATATTTAAACCCATCATCCAATTGGGCATTACCAAAGGGAAGAAAATCACTCAACCCTCAAATATCTTTTTCCTACAAGTTATGGATTGAAATACACAATTTTTTTCATTGATCATCATACCTGTTTCCTTTTTAAACAGTCTCAGAATACTAGCCAACTTATCCATGTCTCCCCTACTCCCATTGTAGAAAATCAACACATCGTCCATGAAGAGAAGGTGAGAGATGGTCTGCCTTTGAGTAATCTAAATTCCCTCCCTCTTCTTATAGCATCAATCAAAATCCTACTAAGCCCTTCAACCATTAGCAAGAAAAACAGTGGGGATAGAGGACACCCCTAATTGTCTACACTTGAAATTTGAGTAAACCTATAAGGAGATAAGCCAAAAATACAATTAAAAAAAGTAGATTTTCTTATTTTCCCTCCAAAATATTTACATGTACCTCTTTCAAAATTTAAAGGATTTTGATTGGTTTACATATTATGACATGGAAATTATATTAACATTTCATGGGCACTTTTAGGTTGAAATTTCGTCTAAAGCATCATCTGCAGGTAGTGAAAGCAGCGTAGGAATGGAGTAGGTCTAATAATAGGTGTTGAATTCACAAATACAATTGCAGGACCTAGAAAAAGGCAAATAAAATTGTGAAGAAGTCTAGTGCACCATATGCAAAAAGGAGGGACACCATAGAAATTAATTTCCAACCATCACATCATACATGGCTACAAGAGCTTCAAATCCATTTGCACAAGGTAGGGGATAATGGTATGAGGATTGTAGGGTCTGGGGACATGTACCCACTTCCAATCCAATTATACAGAAATATCAAAGTTTGGTGAAAGCATAGTTCTGTGAATTTTGCAAATCAGTCGAGCATAACATACATACTTGTCATACATTAGACTTGCTAAGAGAGCACACTATTAATATATAAAGGGTGCAGGAAGTAGAAGGTTCTAAAAATGTTATGTCAATTTATAACACACCCAAAGGATATAATCCAAAAAGAGGCCAAGGGATGTAGGGAAGAGGCCAGGGATTTCCAGGTAGAGGGAGAGGAGCATTTGGGTGAGGCCGATGACTAATCATATGTTATAATTATATATATCTAGGACATTTGGCACAAGATTTCCCTATCCCGTGTATGACATGTACTTATTACAAGCAACTAAACCATGCTATTGATGATTACCCTTAGCTCATTGCATAATGGTAGGAGAGAAGCAAACAAAATATGTAGATGATAGCTACAAAAGAGCACAAAAATCAACCAAAAATCAGAGTAATTACGCGTAGAGGAGTAAGGATGGGAGTAGATGCCAATGGGCTAGGGAATCAACAATACAATTGGATAAGGAAGGCAACAAAGCCACCTCTCAAGTTTGATTTAGAAAAGGAAAAATAAACATACAAGGAGGTGATAAGGGAGTTGGTTGTGACATAATGGGGTTATTCAGGTTCAACCGTGTAGCAAGCACAAGTAGTGTATGACTTGCCACCGATCTATAATGAGTCTACACCAAATGGAGGAGATGGAGAGGTAAGATCGATCAAATGTTTTATAGACAATTATTTAAACTTAATAAAAGATAGATCAACCAAAGGTAATCTACACAAAATTTGTCAACTAATGTGCAGAAGGGAAGGAAGAACCTATGGCACAAGACCCCATCTGCAAAGTTAAACAAATCATACAAAAGAAGAGGACAAGCAAAGAGTTTATACTTAATGTGCAAATTAGAGCATACGATATGGACCACATTATCTTGTGATCAAATGTGAACGTTATTCCAAAGAAAACGTGGGAGATGATGGGTAGACCAAAGCTGATCCAGTCACCTATTCAACTGAAAATGGCTAATCAATCAAGAATTTTCCCTATTGGCAGGTTGGTAGGAGTAGAAGTTAACATTAATGGGGTGAAGAGGTTATTTTACTTTAAAATCACTGAGATTGTTGATGACATTAATCCTAATTCGACATTAATTGGGATTTTGAAAATAAAGCTATAACCAACCTTAAAATATGACAAATGATATTCGAATATGAGGACTTAAGGGTGATTGCGCTATCAGATTTGATGGAGGGAGAGATGTATATAGAACCAGTGAGGGATGAATTTAGTGTAATAAAACTCGGTAATATTGACAACATGACAACATGTAGGGAATATTATGTGAATCCAACTGTCGATGAAGTTATTGGTGGTGAAGTGCTACCTCCTATGCATCGGACTTAGATGTAACCTTCAAGAATTGGAAAAATAAGTTACACGAGGTTTCCACTAGGGGATGTTCCCACTTTACATGCATAATGCATTGCATCAGAATAAAAGTGTGAGATCCTGCAAAGTACGATGGAATGAAAAATGTAGAAACCTTTGTAAAATAACTCAAGTGACAAATACTAGAGTAGCTCAGGTTTCTACCCTTGGATGTCGTGCTAAAAGCGACTCCTACATGCTGGTGGGCTACATAGAAGGAAGGGATAGGAAACTAAAAAACATGTATACATTTGTTGCAGATAAGGTTCTGACTAAATACATAAAATGAAGAACCTAAATATGCTATCTTGGGCTATCCAACTACTCATCCAAAGGGATGTGTCACAACATGGACCAAGAAGAGGATACTAGAAGTAGAGTGGGTACATAGGTTCATACGTACATTAAATACCATCTCTCGAAATTGGTATATAGACTTCAAAGAGCACATAGGAACCACTGATTGGGGATACGTGTCCCAGAACTTAAAAATAACCTTTAGATTTGAGTTAGATGACCCACCCATTGATACATCGTATCAAATTATCAAGAAGAGGATTTTTGTGCTGAAGGCCTAGATTGCGCCAAGATCAACACATGTATGTTATGTGCATTGACAATATTAACCAGTAAAACAATGTAATGTAGTAATATCACCGAAGAATATGATGAACACAAGGAATAAATAAAATTGTATATGCCAAAAACAGAAGCGGAATGTGCAGTAATAAGGCCAGAACTCGAATATGCGGTCTATGCCAAGCCCATCAGGATGTGTAAGGTAAACATTGGGACATAAGAGAATATGAAGCTTATTATTTTTGGAGACCATTGGGTTGAGGAGATGGTGGATTTTTTTTTTGATATGTTACGCGAGTTTCAAGATCTGTTTTCGACTACTTTCTCAAATAAGAAAGGTATATTCATAGAACTCAAAGAGATGAAATCCCCCTTGAAGCTAGATGAAAATCCCATTAAACAAAGTCCTTATAAGTTGAACCTAGTTTACAAGAATAAAGTGCACAAGGAGTTGGACAGAAATATGGAAGCAAGAATTATCGAGTTGGTAGAAGAATATGAATGTGTAAGTCTGATAGTGGTGTAGGATGGGAAAAAATGTGAAATTGAGATCTGTGTGGACCTGAAGAAGTTAAATAATGCATGCATACATGACCCATTCCCCACCTTGTTCACATAAGAAGTACTAGAAAATTTCAGGAGGATATGATGTTCGATAGATGATGGATGCGACAACCATTGTTCCTAGATTTTGGGTGTCGATGCTGTAAATGGTATGAGGTGTATCCATGTCTTTTGGTCACTCCCAACAAATGTGATCGGCGTTGGGGTTATCCACCTTTGTAAGAACAAAACAATAAGAATTTATGTAAGATTTTAGGAATTCTTAGGCTTACTATGATAGCCTATAGAATTAATTTTGTCATACCTGGATGAAGATTTTTCCCTAATGAGAAGTAGCTTTGAGGAAATAATCAATTACTCAGTGAATCACAACTTTGGCATTTTCAAGCTCGTCACCCATTGAATAGCCTAAAGTCTTCCATGATCCTGAGGTTATCCAATTTTGGAACTAGTGCAATAAACATTGAGTTAAAAGCAAGAAGAAATCTGTCTTACCTTCTTGATTCCTATACAACCTGGAGCAAGTCCCCTCCTAAAATGTCAAAAATGCTTATAAAAAACTCGACTACCAACCATCCAGGACCAAACTTTTGTCTTTTTTGAAAGATTAGAGAAATCCCTTCAATTATTCCATAGAAACCTCCTCTTCAAGGACCTGACTTTCTTCCTCATCCATGAAGCTTGTAAAAGTCATTGCCACTTGCAGGGCCTTTGCCAACGAAGTCACTCATGTTTCCTAAGTTTTTTGTTTTTGTTTTTTGTAAGCTTGGTAGATCCTTCCATTTTCATTAATATAAAAGAAAGTTACAACCACATATGAATAGTTAGGTGGCCTCAATTTTCCTTGAGGGAAACCAAGTCTATTGGCCACCTAACAACGTGATATTCCATCTAGTAGAAAAAAATAATTAGTCATTATAGCCAAACTATGTAAGTCTATATATATTTTCCTTTTGTAAATACTAATTGCCTATAAACATAAGAAGCAACATTTTGAAAATTAAAAGCTTTCTGCATATATAATAAAACAAAAACTGAGAAATTAGCTAGCTGACTACTCTTCTCCCTCGACAGACACATACTCCACCGGAGCCAGGCCCTTGGCATTGGAACCAGGAAACTCTCTCTACGAGAGAATGCAAGGGAGGTTGTCTTCAATTTGGCGAAGAAGGCCATATTGTTTTTGCATATGAAACTGGAGCTTCTTGAAGTCTTGTTTATAGTTGGGAAAGTCCTGCACCGTAGCTGCCATGCTCACTGAGACCTGCTCCAAGGCCTTCCCAAAGATACACTTCATGGACCAGTACAGGTACAAGTTCTGTTTAAATTGAGTACTTAAGACAACCACGTGTGTGCCCTGGATCTGACACATAACCCACCAATCCTCCATCTCAATGTGCATTGAACCAACCTGCTAGTTCAAATCAGCTTCCCATTCCTCAACTCACTACCAAATTTCCTCGCTTGTTCTTTCACGATATGGTGTGGATGCATCATTTATGATGCTAGCGACCAGTTCTCGACCTTGCGTTTCCCCCATAGAGGAGCTGGGCTGCTTTGCCTTCATTGCCACCCTAGTTTTTGTACCATAATCTCTAGCAGTTGTTGTCCAAGCCATTACCTCAAACTTATAGTGTGCAGTGGAGAGAAGGGTAGGGTGAATTACTAGCAGAGGTGGTAGCCTGAGCCTAGAAGCTGTTTGCTTCCAAGAGACCCCACCGCCACACACACCTACTAAGGGAGAAGCATTAAACAGTGATTTTCAGTACAAATTTTGAGGGACTCCCTCCCTTCTCCTCCAATTCATGCAATCCTTGCCATCCAATCCAAACAAAGAAACACATTTCATAACCCAGAGCCCATTAACATTACAGTCAGAAGAAGGATTTAAGAAAACAACTTGGCTTACACTATAAGTACTGACCCTGTACCCACACCATCGTAGAACCACAATTATGATCCTAGAAAGAATTCCACAGAGGAAAACGTCATGAGAGTTGGTTTTACCACAAATAATATGACTCCAGGAAAGGCAGAGAACAAACCATGACCCTTCCCCAGGAAATACAGTGAGAACAAAACCCACAGGTGACATTGTTGGCAGTCCATCCCCGAACCCCAGTACTGTCAAGACGAGCTAGAAGAGGAGAGTCCTAGGGGCCAACCATAGATACACAAACCCCATATGCCCCATCCTAGAAAGGAGAATTCTGAACTTGATAAACACAGAAACCATGTCGGGGAAAAGGACCTGTTGCAGCAGGGAGACAAGCTCATGCAACTTCATGGAACCTCGCTTTCTCCCAACCCTCAGAAAATCAACACCATGCAGTCCCAAATCCCTTAACTAGATAAGATGATGCATGGAGGAGAGAAATAAATGAAAGGTCACATACCAATTTACCCTTTCTCTGAGAATATTAGCCCACCATCTCAACTAGATTCGTGGCACTGCATTGTGCTCGACGTCACCCTTCCTCACTTCTTCACCATGGACATAACACTCATCAACTACTCTCTAGGGTGATTAACATGATTCCAAAGCCAAGAAATGATGTTGCTGCCACCTCTTGCAAAAGTATTTACCACCTGCATGCATGGAGCCACCGCACCTTTTGCCTCAAGCATGTGAAGGGTGGTGGGTTTGTACTCCAAAGCCATTTGCATTAAATTGCCATGATGGGAGTGTTGTATTTTTAGCTTATTCCTTATAGGTTTACTCAAATTTTAAGTATAGACAGTCATTGGATGCAGAATTAAATTCCACTTCCAATGATTGTATACACTTGAAATTTGAGTAAACCTATAAGGAGATAAGCCAAAAATACAATTAAAAAAAATAGTAGTTTTTCTTATTTTCCCTCCAAAATATTTACATGTACCTCTTTTTAAATTTAAAGGATTTTGATTGGTTTACATATTATGACATGGAAATTACATGAACATTTAAATGGAACTTTTAGGCTGAAATTTCCTCTAAAGAATCAACTGCAGATAGTGAAAGCGACGTGGGAATGGCATAGGTCTAATCACAGATGCAAATACAATTACAAGACTTAGAAAAAGGCAAAGAAAATTGTGAAGAAGTATGGTGCACCATATGCAGAAAGGAGGGACACCATAGAAATGAATGTCCAACTGTCACATCATACATGGCTATGAGAGCTTCACATGCATTAGCGCAAGGTAGTGGATTATGGTGTGAAGATTGTAGGGTTTGGGGACTTATACCCACTTCGTGTCCAATTATGAAGAAATATCAAAGTTTGTTGAAAACACAGTTCTATGACTTTTGCAAAAAAGTTGGACATGACATATATACTTGTTGCACACTAGACTTGATAAGAGAGTGCACTACTAATACATAAAGGATACAAAAATTAGAAGGTTCTAAAGTTGTTATACCAATTTATAACACACCCAGAGGATATAATCCAAAAAGAGGCTAAGGGATGTAGGGAAGAGGCCAAGGATTTCTAAGTAGAGGTAGAGGAGGATTTGGGTGAGGTTGATGACCGATCATATGTTATAACTGCAGATAGTTAGGACATTTGGCACAATATTTCCATAACCCATGCACAACATGTACTTATTACAAGAAACTAAACCATGCTATTGAAGATTATCCTTAGCTCATCACAAAATTGCAGGAGAGAAGGGGAAAAAATGTGTAGATGATCGATGTGGAAAAGCACACAAATCAACCACAAGTAAGAGAAATTACATGTAGAGGAGAAAGGATGGGAGCAGATGCCAATGGGTTAGGGAATCAATAGTACCAATGGATAAGGAAGGCAACAAAGCCACCTCCCAAGTTTGATTTAGTGAAGTAAAAATAAACATATAAGGAGGTGAGAATGGAGTTGGTTGTGACATAATGGGGTTAGTCAGGTTCAATTGCATAGCAAGCACAAGCAGTATATGACTTGCCTTCGATCTATGGAGGGTATGCACCAAAATGAGGAGATGGAGAGGTAAGATTGATCAAAATTTTTATAGATAATTGTTTCGACTTAATAAAATATAGATCAACTAAAGATAAGCTACATAGAATGATCAAACAATGTGCACAAGGGAAGGAAGGACCTATGGCACAAGACCCCAGGTGCACAGTTAAATAAATCATATGCAAGAGGAGGAAAAGTAGGGAGTTCATACTTAATGTGCAAATTGGAGCATATCATATGGACCACATTATCTTGGGATCAAATGTGAATGCCATTCGAAAGAAAATGTGGAAGATGATGAGTAGACCAAATTTGATCTGTTCACCTATTCAACTAAAAATGGCTAATTAATCAAGAATTTTCCATATTGGAAGGTTGGCAGGAGTAGAAGTTAACATTGATGGGGTTAAAATGATTTTTTACTTTGAAATCATTGAGATTGTGGATGATAGTAATCCTCATTCGACATTACTTGGGATCGATTGGGCCTTTGGAAATCAAGTTATAACTAAACTTAAAATATGACAGATGATATTCGAATATGAGTACTTAAGGGGGACTGCACTATCAGATTTGATGGAGGGAGAGCGGTATGTGGAACCAGTCACAGATGAATTTAGTGCAATAAAACTCAGTAATATTTACAACGTGATGTGTAGGGAAGATTATGTGAATCCAATTAGCGATGAAGTGTTTGGTCGTGAAGTGATAGCTCCTATGCATCATACTTAGATGTATCCTTTGAGAATTAGCAAAATAAGTTACATGAGGTATCCACAAGGAGATGTTCCCACTTTACCCGCATAGTGTGTTGGATTGAAATAAAAGTGTGAGATCCCCAAAAGGACAATGGAATGAAAATTTAGAATCCTTTGTAAAAGAATTCAAGTCCTAAACACTTGAGTAGATCAGGTTGCTAGCCTTGGATGTTGTGCTAAAAACGACTCCTACACGCTGGTGGGATACACACAAGAAAGGGATATTAAACTAAAAAACATATATACATTTGTTGCAGATAAGGTTCTGAATAAATACAGAAAATGAAGAATCTAAATATGTTGGCTTGGGCTATCCAACTACTCATCTGAAGGGATGTGTCACAACATGGACCAAGAAGAGGATACTAGATGCAAAGTGGGTACATAGGTTCATA
Organism: Pinus taeda; assembly: GCA_000404065.3. Taxonomy (NCBI): domain Eukaryota; kingdom Viridiplantae; phylum Streptophyta; class Pinopsida; order Pinales; family Pinaceae; genus Pinus; species Pinus taeda. The sequence goes on from APFE030935399.1 coordinate 13,349, forward strand.
TGTACACTAAATACTATCCCCCGGAATTGGTATATAGAATTGGAAGAGCACGAAGGAACTTCCAATTGGGGATACATGTCCCAGAACTTCAAAATCACATTTAGCTTTAAGTTAGCTGACCCGCTCGTGGACACATTGTAGCTAATTATCAAGAAGAATATTTTTGTGCCAAAGGCCGAGATTGCGTCGAGAACAACTATATTATGCTTTCTACATTGACAATGTTAGCCAGTCAAATAGTTCATGGAATGTTATAATATCACCAAAGAAAATGATGAAGACAAGGAGCCAATAAATCTATAGATGCCAAAAACAAAAGAGGAGTGTGCAATAATAAGGTAATAACTTGAATCTGTGGCCTATGAAAAACCCATCTAGATGTGTAAGGTAAACATTGGAACATAAAAGAAATGAATCTTGTTATTATTAGATACCATTGGATTGAGGAGATAATGGAATGTTTTTTTAATCTGCTACTCGAGTTTCAAGATCTGTTTCTAACTACTTTCTCATAAATGAAAGGTATATCCAGAGAACTCGGAGATACTTGAAGCTAGATGAAAAGCCCATTAAACAAATTCCTTACAATTTGAACCCAATTTACAAGAAGAAAGTGCACAAGGAGTTGGATAGAAATATGGACGCAATAATTATCAATTCGGTAGAAGAATATACATGTGTAAGTATAATAGTGGTGCAGGATAAGAAAAACGGTGAAATCGAGATTTGTGTGGACCTGAGGAAGTTAAACAATGCATGAATACATGACCCGTTCCCCACCTAGTTCATAGAAGAAATACTAGAAAATTTCAGGAGGACAAGATGTTCGATAGACGATGGACGTGAAAACCATTACTGCAATAGTTTCACTAGCAACATTAGACCTTGGATTCTAGGCATCAATGCTGTAAATGGTACGAGGTGTATCCATGTCTTCTAGTCGCTCTTAGGAAATGTGATCAATGTTGGGATTATCCACCTTCAAAAGAACAAAATAATAAGCATTTATGTAATATTTTAAGAATTTTTGGGTTTACCACGATAAACTATAGAATTCATTTTGTCATGGAATATTTTTCCCTATTGAGTAGTAGCTTTAAGGAAATAATTAGTTTCCTAAGGAATCACAACTTTGGAATTTTCAATCTCATCACCCATTGAATCGCCTAAAGTCTTCCATGCTCGTGAGGTTATCCAATTTTGGAATTAGTGCAATAAACATTGAGTTAAAAGCATGAAGAACTCTACCTTCCCTTCTTGATTCCTCTACAAATTGGAGAAAGTCCCCTTCTAAAATGTCAAAAATTCCTATAAAAAACTCGACTACCAACCATTCAGGCCCAGACTTTTGTCTTTTTTGAAATATTGGGGAACCCCCTTCAATTCTTCCGTAGCAACCTCCTCTTGAAGGGCCTTGTTTTCTTCCTCATCCACAAAGCTTGGAAAAGTCACTGCCACCTATGGGGCCTCTGCCAACGAAGTCCCTCGTGTTTCCTAAGAAAAAATATTTAAATAATAGTTAAAATAATAAAATAAGAGTTATGAATTTTAGAGGGAGGGGAAAAAAACTATTTTTTTTAATTGTATTTTTAGCTTATCTACTTATAGGTTTACTCAAATTTTAAGTGTAGACACTTGTTGGATGCAAAATTAAATTCCACTTCAAATGATTGTCTACACTTGAATTTTGAGTAAAACTATAAGGAGATAAGCCAAAAATACATTAAAAAAAGTAGTTCTTCTTCTTTTCCCTCCAAAACATTTACATGTACCTATTTTTAAATTTAAAGGATTTGATCGGTTTACATATTATGATATGGAAATTACATGAACATTTCATGGGCACTTTTAGGTTGGAATTTCTTCTAAAGAATCACCTACATGTAGTGAAAGTGATGCAAGAATGACATAGGTCTAATCATAGTTGTGGCTTTGCAAATAGAGTTGCAAGACCTAGAAAAAGGAAAAGAAAATTCCGAAGAAGTCGGGTGCACCATATGTAGAAAGGAGGGACACCATAGAAATGAATGTCCAACCGTCACATCATACATGGCTATGAGAGATTCAAATCCATTGGTGCAACATAGGGGATTATGGTGTGAGGATTTTAGGGTCTATGGACATGTACCCACTTCGTTTCCAATTATGTAGAAATATCAAAGTTTGGTGAAAGCACAGTTCCGTGACTTTTGCAAATCAGTCAGGAATGTCATACATACTTGTTACACATTAGACTTGCTAAGAGAGTGCACTAATAATACATAAAAGGGTGCAGGAAGTAGAAGGTTCTAAAGATGTTACACCAATTTATAACACACCCAGAGGATATAATCCAAAAATAGGCTAAGGAATGTAGGGAAGAGGCCAAGGATTTCCAAGTAGAGAAAGAGGAGGATTTGGGTGAGGCTGATGACCGATCATATGTTATAAGTGTAGATATCTAGGACATTTGGCACAATATTTCCCTAACCCATGCACGACATGTACTTAATAAAATCAACTAAACCATGCTATTGAGGATTATCCTTAGCTCATCACAAAATGGTAGGAGAGAAGGGGGAAAATGTGTAGATGATAGCTATAGAAGAGCATACAAATCGACCACAAGTTAGAGAAATTATGCATAGAGGATAAAGGATGGGAGCAGATGCCAATGTTCCAAGGAATCAACAGTACCAATGGATAAGGAAGGCAATAGAGCCACCTCCCAAGTTTTATTTAAAAAAGGAAAAAGAAACATACAAGGAGGTGAGAAGGGAGTTGGTTGTGACATAATTTGGTTAGTTAGATTCCACTACATAGTAAGCACAAGCAATATATGAGTTTCCACCGATCTATGATGGGTATGCACCAAAAGGAGGAGGTGGAGAGGGAAGCTCAATCAAAAAATTTCTAGACAATTGTTTAGACTCAATAAAATATAGATCAACCAATGATAAGCTACAAAAAATGATAGACCAATGTAAACAAGGGAAGGAAGGGCCAATGGAACAAGACCCCAAGTGCACAATTAAACATATTATATGAAAAGGAGAGCAAGGAGGGAGTTCATACTTAGTGTGCAGATTGGCGCATATGGTATGGATGACATTATCTTGGGCTCAGGTGTGATAGTTATTCCAAAGAAAACATGGGAGATGATGGGTATACCGAAGTTGATCTGGTCACCTATTCAAATGAATATGGTTAATCAATCAAGAATTTTCCTTATTGGCAGGTTGGTAGGAGTAGAAGTTAACATTTATGGGGTGAAGAGGGATTTTTACTTTGAAATAATTGAGATTGTGGATGGCACTAATCCTAATTAGACATTACTCGGGATTGATTAGGCCTTTGAAAATCAAGTTATGTCCAACCTTAAAATATGACAAATAATATTTGATTATGAGGACTTAAGGGTGACTGTGCTATCATATTTGATGGAGGGAGAGTGGTATGTGGAACCATTCAGGAATGTATTTAGTGCAATAAAACTCGGTAATATTTACAATGTGACAATGCGTAGGTAAGATTATGTGTATCCGACTTCTGATGAAGTGCTAACTCCTATGTATCAGACTTAGATGTAGCCTTTGAGAATTGGCAAAATAAGTTACATGAGGTATCCATTAGGAGATGTTTCAGCTTTACCTGCATAGTGTGTTGGATCAGAATAAAAGTGTGAGATCTCGCAAAGTATGATGGAATAAAAAATGTAGAAGCCTTTGTAAAAGAATTCAAGTCACAAACATTGGAGTATATCAGGTTTATAGCCTTGGATTTCATGCTAAAAATGACTCCTACACGTTGGTGGGCTACGTACAAAGAAGGGACAAGAAACTGAAAAACATGTATACATTTAAGTATAGGGGGTTTACGCAGCGCACTATATTAGATATCATTTTTGGGATTCAACTGTGTTGGATTGGGCTACCAAACTACTCATCTGAAGGGACGTGCCACAACATGGACCAGGGAGAGGATACTAGAAGTAGAGTGGGTACATTGGTTCATACATACACTAAATACCATCCTCGAACATTGGTATATAGAATTGGAAGAGCACAGAGGAACTTTCGATTGGGGATACATCTCCTAGAACTTCAAAATAAACTTTAGCATTGAGTCATATGACCCGCCCCTGGATACCTTGTAGAAAATTATCAAGAAGAATATTTTTGTGTCGAAGGCCCAGATTGTGCCGAGATCAACACCTGTATGTTTTGTGCATTAAAAATATTAGCTAGTCAAACAGTTCATGGAATGTGATAATATCACCGAAGAATATGATGAAGACGAGGACCCAATAAATCTGCAAATGCAAAAAAAAGAAGGGGGTGTGCAATAATAGGGCCAAAACTCGAATTTTTAGATTATGCAAAGCCCATCAGGAAGTGTAAGGTAAACATTGGAACGTAAGAGAATATGAAGCTTGTTATTAATGGATACCACTGGGTTAAGGAGTTAGTGGATTTTTTTTTTTTCTATGTGAGTTTCAAGATCTGTTTCCGACTACTTTCTTAGAGATGAAAGGTATATCCGGAGAACTCAGAGAGATGAAATCCCCTTTGAAGCTAGATGTAAATCCCATCAAACAAAGTCCTTGCATGTTGAAACTAGTTTATAAGAAGAAAGTGAACAAGGAGTTGGATAGAAAGATGGAAGCAAGAATTATCGAGTCAGTAGAAGAATAAGAATGTGTAAGTTTGACAGTGGTGCAGGATACGAAAAAAGGTGAAATCGAGATCTATGTGGATGTGAGGAAGTTAAACAATGCATGCATACATGACCCATTCCCCACCTCATTCACAGGCGAAGTATTAGAAAATTTCAGGAGGACGTGAAAGCCATTAATGTAACAGTTTCACCAGCATCATCAGGCCTTGGATTCCATGCGTTGATGATGTAAACAATACGAGGTGTATACATGTATTCTGGTCACTCCCAACAAATGTGATCAGTGTTGGGGTTACCCACATTCGCAAGAACAAAATAATAAACATTTATGTAAAATTTTAGGAATAAGATAGTGTTGGGGGAGAGAATCTACAAGTGGTTATTATTGTTCCAAGAGTATAGATTTGAGGTCATGGTAAAGCCAAGAAGACTCAATCTAGGACCTGATCGCTTGCCATGAATTTTGACTTGAGAAGATTTAGCAAACATGGACAACAATTTACCATATTTGTAATTTTTTTTAGTAGAGATGGTGGAATATTGCTTCATATACATTGTTTAGTTTATAAGTACATGAGTATCTCTAAAGGAATATATAATTATGCAAAAAAAAATCTGGTGATAAAAGCCTCAGATCACTAACTCATAGCAGAATGTCTATATTAGCTTAGTGCAGATGGCATACTTAAGTAAGGCGAAAATAAGAGACCATTGATACTAGCAGAAGCACATGGAGGAGTTGTAGGAGGTCACTATGTAGATAAGGATACCACATAGAAGATCTTGTGCATAAGGCTATGGTGGTCGATTCTCCACAAAGATGCTGAGGCATTATGTCAAAATTACGACATGTATTAGAGAGGTGGAAAGCCTTCTAGGAGTGATGAGATGCCACTATACCCACAAGTCACATTGCAAGCATTAAAAAAATGGGTCATTGAATTCATTGGACCAATCAATCCACTGAGAAAGAGATTAGGAGCAAGGTACATCATAATTGCGACAAATTATCTTAACAGACGAGCAAAAGCAGGACCAGTCTGCGCCTGCCGCAGAAAGACAACCACATGATTTATATTCAAGAATGTAGTTACGAGACTTGGATACCCTATGATACTAATGAGTGATCCGGATTTAAACAGGAACGCAATAGATTACAAAGATAACCATAAATACAGAGATGCAATAACCATAAATAAAGAGATGCAGCGGAAATAACACTTCATTTCATTAATGGAAAATACCGAAATATGCTTACAACCAGAATTGGAAATAAACCAGCTAGGACGATGGTAGCTTATCTCTGAGAAGAGATGTGCGGCTACATGTCTCTGAACTGTTCCGAACTTGTGTTACAATGAGGCTCGAAGGCCTATTTATTATTGAGAAACAATGGAAAACCCTTCACATTCCAAAACCGACCCTTGGAAGATGAAACGCCAAATTGTGGGCCCCGTTTTGGGTAAATTGGTACATCAATTTCCCGGGGTCGTAACTTTGGCATACGATCTCCGTTTGACGCGTATGATAGCTCGTTAGAAAGATCTATCCGAGAACTACCACTTTGGGAAGGGCAACATCGGTCCATGGACCCATGTTGCCCCCAGATTCCCAAAAAAACGTCGTTTAGGGCCTCAAAACGGCTCCGGAAGTTCAGGACCCGAAAAACTGCTAAAAATAGTAAGTTGTGCTATAATTAAAGAAACTGAAAATGCTGA
>APFE030935399.1:22017-34637 GCA_000404065.3 Pinus taeda
AGATGTGCAGCTACATGTCTCTGAACTGTTCCGAACTTGTGTTACAATGAGGCTCGAAGGCCTATTTATTATTGAGAAACAATGGAAAACCCTTCACATTCCAAAACCGACCCTTGGAAGATGAAACGCCAAATCGTGGGCCCCGTTTTGGGTAAATTGGTACATCAATTTCCCGGGGTCGTAACTTTGGCATACGATCTCCGTTTGACGCGTATGATAGCTCGTTAGAAAGATCTATCCGAGAACTACCACTTTGGGAAGGGCAACATTGATCCATGGACCCATGTTGCCCCCAGATTTCCCAGAAAACGTCGTTTAGGGCCTCAAAACGGCTCCGGAAGTTCAGGACCCGAAAAAATTGCTAAAAATAGTAAATTGTGCTATAATTACGGAAACTGAAAAACTGAAAGAGACAGTTGTGGGGGTCCAAATGGGATAGGTGGGTGGCCACCAACATCCACCTGGATCAATGAGTGACCAAGGTGTTAATTTTCTTAACAAGACAATTGTTGCACTGATAGATGAATTCTAGATTTATCACCATAAGAGCACCCCCTATCATCCCTAGGAAAATGGTATTATGGGAGCTTCCAATAAAATTTTGGAAAACACTTTGACAAAATTATGCAATGCAGACATAGATGATTGAGACTTATAAGTTCTGATAGTTTTATGGGCATAAAAAACCACAAGAGCGAGCCTGACAAGACATATGACCTTTAGGTTGGTATATGGAGACGAAGCAGTAATGCATATGGAATTAGTCCCTAGTTTACATATTATTTCCTTCAATAATTTGAATGAAAGAGGCACAATAGAACAAAGGCTCTTATAACTACTAGAGTTGGAGGAATATTGCTTCATGTCAAGGTTTTATCAAATTTTCCAAAAGGCGCTCGAGAAATCTTAGCACGATAGGTGCAAAAAGCATAAGCAATTTCAACCAAGAGACTTGGTTTGTGCTATATGATAATAAATCTCTGAAGGGTGACAAAAGCAAGAGTAGTCCAATTAGAGAAGCTCAAATGGTAATCTATTGAAGGATTCATCAATGGGAGCTAGTTGAAACTCTATAGGAGTAGCCGACCCACTACGCAGTAACAAAACCTGCGTAGTCCTAAAAAAAAAAAGTTGGGGTCAAAATTTTTACTGTGCACAAGTACGAAGGATCATATTATAGTTATGTGCTGAGGTGAAAAATTGTTGTTCTACATGAGCAAGAAACAAAATCAATACAAGGAAATGTGACGTTAACCCACGTTGGCTAAACACTATGATCACAATAGAAATGAAAAGCCACTTCATTTATGGTGGGATGAGTAAGCTATGCTGACAAGGATATATATGTAGCAACAAATCTAATAGTAGAGGTTGCAGATGGGATGTCTACTGAGCCCAGTACGTGCACTATGCTACCCACAACATGTAAATTAAATGTAATGGCAAATTGAATTGGCTGGCACAAATTTCAAATTATACCATAACATGGAAGATATTTTATGAAATTACAATATAAGCGGATGAATATATAGTGTCTATAAAGAATGAAGCATAGTAAACGAGGGAATAGAGTTAGAATGGCTCCAAATTGTAGAGTGAGGAAGAGTTGGAAGTGCCAAGTAGTAGCTATCAAGGGAGGGACCTCGAAGAAGAAGGCCAAAACTAAGCCATTAGGAGTAGTCGTAGATTTGGCCCAAATTATGGATAAAACAATTAGACTATCAAAATTGAATGATGGAACACAAAGGATGTTCGCTCAAGTATTTGTATCACTAAGGGAGTTAGGCAAAATGATAGTTCATAGAATTCATGTAGACACTACACATTAAACGATAACGGAGCATCCTTATCAATAAGCAGCATTGAGATAGTTGATGTTGAACAAACTATAATATCTAGAAGGAATTGACCTTACATGCATTGAGATGTGGCATGATCTTTGTGGAAAAGAAAGGCACAAAAGTTAGTACTTGCAGCCTTAGAAGAACATACCACAGGGAAGAGGAGTAGTAGTAAATGAAAAAGTATGCTCAATTTTGAAGATAGTGCAACAAAGGGGAAGAAAGACACATGGTGACAATGGAAGCAACATGGAATAGTAGAAGGATTGAGTGGCTCAGGACGAGCCATAATTGAGTGTTGGGGTCTTGTTGGTGAAACCATTCTGAGGCAAAATTTTGAGGATTCCATGCAGACAAGCATCGTGTAGACATACGACACACGATAATGCTTGCTAAGGAGCAACACATAGAACATGAATAATTTAGGCTAGTTTTTGGGGTTTTTACCCATAGTATTAAGAATTACCCATGGTAAAAGTAGGTTGTTGATGAGAGTTGTGCCCAATGTAAACTTACAAATAAGGTCGTAATTTTATGTTATGAGTGTCCTTTGTTATGCTCTGTTTCAAGACAAGTATTCTGTGAGATTTTGTACTGTGATTTGATGGTTTAGGATGGTGGGCCACGATATTGTGATGTAATAAATAATATTTTGAAGTAACATATATGGTTGGTGATTAATTTTCTGTTGTGCGCAATATGGTTTGATTTATATGGTTTATTTTTTTATGATGCATTATGATGTGTTCTCATAATAATTGATTTACTGTGCAAATTAGGGGTATACTTATAACTTTTTGTTATGTTGAGAATGATAGCATAGGCCCCATATCCGATTTTCCACTGTAGAAATATCTTGGTTCTTGTAGTCCCTCATAACATGCCTCAGGGGAGACTTCATCTGCTTGCAAGTGATGCTGGAAGGGCTAGTGTTTGAGCGTTTTTGTTGGCCATTTAAATTTAAACCCTGGTTTATGCTCTACATTCCAACACTTGTAAAATATAATCTCCTTGTTAGCCATATTTTTATTACACGGGGAAATTTGTTTATGCCAAATGAACCCTTACAAATGTCCTTGATTATGTTTCATATTTTACAATTATATACATATTTTAAATTTTGTATTCCAAGCTAGCTTTTCTTCAGTTTATATAATTGTTTGAATCTTGTTATATATTAAGGTGACTGGAGTATTTTTGCATCATTTTATTACAAAATTTCTTATTTTCTTTGGCATATCAATTTATCATTATTGTACTTTCTTCTCATGGTGGGAATTTTTCCATATATCAAGGTTCAGTCCAAAATTTCAAAACTTTTATATTATGGCTATATTTGATTATAACATGTATTTCACTCTTGCTACAATTACTTTGTCCACTCTATAAATTCACCTAATACATAATGATATTAATTGTAAACTATGATTTCTACCCCTTTTTGTAAGATCAAAATTCTATTAATTGATCATGATAATACATAACAACATGTTCTCATTTTCCTTGGTGTACTAGTTGGGAAGTTGAACTAGTGGAAAAACCACAAATCCTTGAGCATCCAAACATTCAATTAAAAAAAAGGTCCAAAAAAATAGAGTAATTGGGTTGTAGACCCTTATTGCTTAGTCTATTATCTAACATATAATTAGGAAGTCAAGAAAGAGAAGGATAGAAACTAGGTAAATGGTATCCAATCATGTAGACTTGATGAGTTAGAGATATATATAACTATTAGTTCCTTGTCACTACTAGGAGAGCTACCCAGTCCAGGAGGGAGGCCATGATGGTCTATTATGCATTTTAGGCATTGATTCAAGGTTTTCAAAAAAATTTGTAGCTCATCAAGCATGATGAGGATTTCTTCTTTCCTTCAATTCTATCTAAGAGAACTCTACCCAATAATGTTTCCATGTGCTCATAGATATTAGTTATATACATGTATTGGTTGAACCATCCTCTAATGTGACCCATATTGGGCATCTAATCCACAATTTCACCAGCTTCCTTGTTATATGTTAAAAAACTACATTCTCCTACAATATCCCTTTAAACCTCTACAAGTTCTGCTTGAATGTTCTAGGACTTCAAAGTGTGATACAATCTAGCCAAGGATTCCATTCTCTATTGAGAATGGGATCGTCATCTTGTTATATAATAGTTAGCCCCATCTGTACTCTTATATCTCTTTCATGGCATGATTTTTCATGAAAGACAAGGACCAATAATCCCTAGGAAGTGGCTATTTACAAGGGTGACGTGCACAAAGGGAAAGTAATAAGCAATAGTGTCGATTAAGAAAGAAAAATTTAGACTAGAGCATAAAATGTGCCAAGGGAAAGGAAGTGGAATAGGGTAAAACGTTGAAGGATTAGAAAATAGCTAAAATTAAGTAATAAAAGGAAGGGGCAACCCACAAACTACTTATGACACAGGATCAAGCTTGTTATTGGAAGAATAATTAAACAACCAACTATAGTAGGAACAAAGACAATAATGCCCGGAGTTCTCACCATGTTTTGAAGACACAAAAAAAGAAGCTAAAATTCCATGGAGAACACTTGGGATAAAATCCAAAGTAGTTGCCTCATATTGCTTTGAAAAGAAAGGAAAGGAGGATTCAATTATAACGAATAAATGTTGAACCATCAATGTCCTATACTAGGATGAAATGATTTCTATTTTCTCATTACAAATATGTCTTGTATATTTTAACCACCCTTGCAAATACTAATTAATATGTGTGGAAGGATAGATTGTGATAATACTCAATGGCGGTTACAAACAACCAGAACCAGAAATCACGATAACCCATATTCTCAATCTAATCACAATGTTGAATAATCATTAATTCCACACTCATGCAACATCAAAATCGTGTAATGGATCATGATGCATCATGTAATGGCACGATTATTTCCAATCATCATTGGGGAGGGTGCTATGGCATGACCTCACCTATGAATGGTTAGCAGGATGAATTCCATGTACCCTCCAACCTGGCACCTCCCATGCCACCCTACCAATGTTAATTGTTGCCCTAATGTTCTAGTGGATAATACATGACTTTTGCCTCATAGAAAACCTAGATTCACTATCCTAACATAGACATTATGATTTCCTAGATATATTGAACCATCATCAATGGAGGCATAGATGTGATTTCTACCTTCTTAGTATCCTTGACCTATTGTTGAACTCCTATAAATTCTTTTGCTAAGTATACTTTTTCTTTGCCTCAAAATATCTTTTATTATTTAATGTTATTTTTCTCTCCATTACCAAGGATGCTTACATTTTGAGGTAAATAATGTGCCTTGAAACAAAAATGTACAACCAAAATAAACATTATAAGAACCTACATGATTCAAGATGATGATGTCAACCATGGGGGATGATTCAACATTTTTGGAGTAAAAAAGTAAAAAGATTAAAAAAAACCTACTTTTTAAACTTATCTCCCTACAATTTTACTCAAATTTTGAGTGGGAGTGTTCATTGCATGCGGAATTTAATTCCTCATCCAAGGAATACCCGTGTTCCATAATTTCAGTGGACTTAATACCCAAAAAATGAGAAATACATGAAAAACATGATTGCGATCACATTTTTTTCATGTATTTCTCATTTTTCATGTAGCAAGGTCAACTGAAAGTATGCAACATGGGTACTCCTTGGAGGAGGAATTAAATTTCACATCCAATGAGTGCGCCCACTTGAAATTTGAGTAAAACCGTAAGGAGATTAGTTGAAGAAATAGTTTTTTCTTTTTTCCCTTCAAAATTGGCTGATGTAATCTAATCTTATTTTATTATTTCCATTATTATTTTATAATATTCCATAGGAGGCCCATTTTAGACCTCCAAATTTCTCTAATGATTATGCTGAAAATGTATAGGTATAAAAATTAATGGCAATCTCTATCGTAGTATGGTCAACACTCCAATCATGTTAGAGCATATACACTAGAAGGAATATTCCTATCATCATTAAGAAACAAAAAGAACTTCAGCTATAGATATCAAAATTAGGGGTTATCTCTATGTTAGTGTAGTCAACAATGTAATGAGGTCAAAGTGTATGTATTAGAAGGAATATTCCTAGCATTATTAAGCAATACAAAAACTTCAACTATAGGCACAAAAATTAAGCAACATATCTATCTTGATGTACTAAAAAATACAATGATGTCAAAATGTATGCCTGAGAAGGAATATTATTAGCATCATTAAGAAACAAAAAACTTAACATGATGAGGTCAAAATATATGCCCTATGAGAAATATTTCTTGGACCTTTAAGAAATAAAAAAACTTCAACTATAGGTACAAAAATTAGGTAACATATGTAACACCATCCTCCCACATTTACCCAAGTTAACCGGCCTACCAGGGTAAACATGTGACGAAGAGTTACTATAATATGATTAAACCTCCTAGACCACCTTATGGAAGTGGAATCGAAAAAACTAAAGCCTTACTAACCTCCCTCAGGTGCTATAGGACCTCCAAGGGCTAAACCTTCTAGGTGCCCATACCCTGAGTTAAACCTTTGTTTTTGAGTCCTGGATTCCCAAACGCTGGCAGAACAGTACTGGAATTTGACTGTAACCCTCTAGTCACATGCATAAGCCTACAAGGGAGTGATTTTAGTCTTTTTCACCCAGTTTTATGCTTTCGACTATGAGATTTGAGGCACATTTTCAGGGCTAGTCTCTAGGCCACTACCCAGAACTTAATGAAACTCTCATAAATGATAAATGACATAGGGATAAAGCCTTCCATACAAAACTTAGACAAGAACTTGACCTAACTGGGCCCAAACATGACAAACATTCCATCAAACACATCATGAACATGTAATGTACAAGTCATAATCAAATATCTGAACATAGGGAGTTCATACTTATCTGAAGATTGTTAAGAAGGTTTGATGCTCTCATATAATACATGCATTATAATCTATTAGGTCATTTGTTCATTAACCATTCATTTACTAATCAAAACATGATGAGAGCCATAACTCAAGTCTGTCATAAAACCACACTTATAACTAGCATATAACCAGAATAATAACAATGGTAAAAGAACCATCAAAGCCACATAATAGAAAACATTTACTCATGAAATACAAGGGAAAATAGCTCTTATTAACATATACAAAAGTCAACCAAGCCAAGGGTTTACACGTACCACCCAATCATAGATTGGACTGAACCAAATATTTCTCTTATCCAATCACCTACGTGCCATATTCCAAGCATGCATGTGGAACTCACAAAAAAACCAATCAGGGCTTCCTTAGGCTTTACCGTGTATCCCACCATTACCGGTCAAGGGATTCCTAGTCCCAAAACCCTCATCTATACAACCCGAGTTTACCGTGTATCTTGCCATATACCGATCGAGGGATTCCTAGGCCCAAACAATAAACATACACTACCAAGATTTACCGCAATCTTGCCATATACCGATCAAGGGATCACTAGGCCCTAAATAAGCATGGATGCCTCTAGATCTCTCCACCTAAACTGTGAGGAATTTTCCCATATCCACCCTCAAGATTTACCATGTATCCCTCCATTTACCGGTAAAGGGATTCTTATGCCTTTGGGAATTTTCCTGAGACCACCCCACTTAGTTTTGAAACCATTCGACAATCCAACTAAAACAAGTAAAAGAAAATTGACAAAAGTTTAAACTAACAAAATATGTGAACTGATCCTCATAAGCCTTTTTATCATCGAGGCCTCTGTTTTCTTCAATTCCCATTATTTTCCTTCAATTTCATCCTCACATGCAACCTGCGACCTTTCACCTTCCTTTTCTCCTAATATCCTTTATTTTCATAAATAAAATGTCAATTAATGCCTCTTTGCTTTTTCAAATGACATTTCTAATTCCCCTTAGATATAATAAACCAAATGAACATCCACTAGGATGTTTTTCCCAACATTAAGCTTGGAATACCTGTCCCATGACCTTGGTCTTATTTTATCTTTATTAAATTTATTACATGGATTTTTAACTTGGGGCTATTACAGACCCCTCCTCCTTAGGGGAACATCGTCCTCGGTGTTTTATGTCACATACAACTAGAAAGACCATTGGAAGGAAAAACATATCTCCCATAGAGCTCTATAACTTAGCTCGATGCAATATTTACAATGATCAACTTGCTGAAAATCAAACCAACATGAAAAACATAACAACATGACAACCATACCAATTATTGGAGCTTTATAACATAACTCATGGTAGTATTTACATCCATATACATATGTACATATACCAAAACTAATTTTCCTCAACCAACAAATAAGGAAGGATACACAACCCACATCTAATCATTCATCTCCCATGTAGCTTCGTTAGGCCCAAAGTGCTTCCACTGCACCTTAACCTACTCGACTGCTTGGTTTTAGAGGATGAGCATCTTTCTGTGCAAAACACACTAAGGTTCCGGCTGTAATTCTCCTTCTAGCTCTACCCACAATACAAACCAATCAATAACATGATCAACATTCGTTACATATCTTTTAAGCAATGGAACATGGAAAATATCATGTAATTTCACTGTCAGAGGCAGTGCAAGTCAGTAGGCCACTGGTCCAATCCTCTCAAGGATATCAAAAGGACCACAATACTGAGGTGCTAGATTTTCACATGAACCAATCCTCAAGGGGCTCTTCTTGGGCTAGATGTGCAAGTACACACGCTCCCCAATCTGAAACTCCTTAAATGCCCTGTGATGATCTGCATAAATCTTATGTCTATCTTGTGATACCTTTAGATTCTTCTTCATAACATGCATTTCCTATTCCATCTCTACCAACATGTATGGTCCAATCAATACTCTATTCACTGGATCACTCAAGCTGATGGGAGTATTACAACTCTGCCCATAGAGTGCCTCAAATAGACACATCCTCAATGACTCTCGATACCCATTGTTGTAAGAAAATTCAACCAGTGGAAGATACTCTTCCCACTTCCGTTGTTGATGCATCACATACATCCTCAACATATCCTCTAGTATCCTGTTGACCCTCGCTATCTGTCCATCTGTCTATCGATGATATGTTGTACTGAAGGCCAAGTCTGTACCCAAACCTACAAATAACTCCTTCCAAAACTTGGAAGTGAAATTATCATCTATGTTTGACACAATCTTCTTCGAAACACCATGCAACCTCACTATCTCCATGATGAAAACCTATGCTACATCACTACCTAAATAAGTAGACTTCACTAGAATAAAGTGTGCTACCTTTTTCAACCTTTCAACCACAACCATAATAGAATCATGATGTCTAAATTTCCTCGACAAAACTATAATGAAGTCCATGTAAATGACCTCCCATTTCCACTCTAGAATTGGAATTGATTGTAGTAGACTGCCTCGATGCTTACACTTTTATTTTACCTATTAAAATCCAAACATCTAGCCACAAAATATACCACTTCCTTCTTTAGAGTAGAAATTCTTTATCATTGTTAATATCTTATGGTATCCTGGGTGACCTAAATACGAAATAGCATGAAATTCCCTCAAGCTGAGCTTCTTGAGTTCACTGTTATTTGGTACATAGATCCTCTCCCTAAATTTGACCAAACCATCCGTTGCCAGATGATAGTCCACATCCTAATCATCTTTGTCATGTGGTAACCTATGCCTAAGATCCCTATACCTATAATTTTTTTGTCCTACCTGCAATATCCAATATCATAGATCTATCCTATATGAACTCATAGCTGCAATGTGATTTACCTATACTCTTTTTCTAAGAGAATCTGCAACCATATTCTCTTTCCCTTTAATATACCTAATATCAAAGTCAAACTCATTAATCGTGGCCAACCACCTAGCTTGCCTGACATTCAAATTCAGTTGGTCAAATAAGTATCTCAATCCATTGCGTTCGCTCATTAATACAAACCTCCTGCTAAGAAGATAGTGTCTCCACATCTTCAATACATGGACGATCACTGCCAACTCAAGATCATGCATCACATAATTTTCTCATGCTCATTCAATTTCCTTGATTCATAACATATCACCTGTCCTTCCTACATAAAGACTCCTCCAATTCCTCTCTTGTAGGCATCTGTACACACTAAAAACTCTTTATGTGGGTTCGCAATATTGAGAACTAGGGAATTTGTCAACAACTACTTCAACTACTCGAAACTTGCCACACATTCCTCTGTCCATTCAAATTTCTTTCCCTTTCTCTGCAACGATGTGATAGGATAGGAAATCCATGAGAAGTTCCTGATAAACCTCATGTAGTAGCATGTCAACCCCATGAATGATCTGACCTCGTCCACATTCCTAGGAGCTTCCCATTCCATGATATCTCTTATATTTTCTGGATCCACTGCTATGCCTTGCTTGGAAACCACATGTCCCAAGTAATGTACCTCTATCTAAAAGAAATTGCATTTACTAAGCTTGTCATACAACTAATGCTATCTCAACAATCTCAACATTGTGGCTAAATGTTCTACATGCTCTTCCTCATTCTTATAATATATCAAGATGCCATCAATGAATACTATCACAAACTTATACAAATAAGGATGCAACACACTATTCATCAAGCACATAAAATTAGCTGGAGCATTGGTCAAACCAAATGGAATTACAACAAAATCATAATGTCCATACCTAGTATGGAAAGAAGTCTTGTAAATATCATCTTCTTTCATACGTACATGATGATATCATGATCTCAAATCAATCTTCGAGAACATTGTTTCTCCCTTTAACTAATCAAAGAAGTCATCAATCCTTGACAATGGATACCTGTTCTTGATGGTTACCTTGTTCAATTACTTGTAATCAATGCATAACCTGAGAGTACCATCCTTCTTCTTTACAAACAATACTGGTGCACCCCAAGGTGACACTCTTGGCCTAATGTATCCCTTGTCAATCATTTCCTTTAGCTGCAACTTCAATTCCACTAACTCTAGAGTGCTCATCTTGTAAGGTGCCTTGATGGTGGTGTTGCTCCTGGTACCAACTCAATAGAAAATTCCACTTCCATGTGAGGTGGAAACTCTAAAATATATGCAGGAAATACATCCTGAAACTGCTATAAAACCGGGTACTTGTTCCATACCTCCACATCCTCGACATCCTTACCTCCATCACTAGAAATATGCATTGCAAATAATACACCATTTCCTGTGATTGCGCTTTCATTAGGGGAATTTTGAGGTCTAAAATGGGCCTCCTAAGAAAAATGCACAACCAAAATAAACTTTATAAGAACCAGTAGGATTCAGAATGATGATGTCAACCATGGGGGATGATTAACCATTTTTGGAGTAAAAATGTAAAAAAATAAATAACTATTTTTTCAACTCATATTTTAAACTTATCTCCCTAAAGTTTTACTCAAGTTTCAAGAAGAAGTACTTGTTGGATGCAAAATTTAATTCCCCATCCAAAGAGTATCCATGTTGCATACTTTTGATGGACCATGTTATATGAAAAATGAGAAATACATGAAAAAATGTGATTGCAATCACGCTTTTCACGTATTTCTCAGTTTTTGTGTAGTAGGGTCCATCAAAAGTATACAACATGAGTAGTCCTTGGATGTGGAAACAAATTTTTCATCCAGCGAGTGTTTCCACTTGAAATTTGAGTAAACCTATAGGGAGATAAGTTGAAAAAATAGTTTTTTATTTTTACCCTCTAAAATTTGATGATGTAATCTAATCTTATTTTATTATTTCCACTATTATTTTATAATTTCCTTAGGATGCCCATTTTAGACCTCAAAATTCCCCTAATGACCTGCATAGATGTCACTATTCTAACTGATGTAGCCATCTTCTTACCCTGTAAGATTCTTTGTTCCCCATTGTCATCCAAGCACTCAATAACCTTGTCATAACAATCTACTTTAGTACTTGGAAGGTACAACCAATTAATACCCAAAAATATACTATATGATCCCAACTATATTATATTCAAGTGCACTGATGTAATCATACCATTTAGCTCAAATGCACAAGCTCTTACCCAATGATAAACTCTTTTCTTTATACCTGTAGCTAACTGCAATAACCAAGATTCTACATGTACTTCTTTATCCAAACCACACTTATCCACATGGTCAGGGCTAACATAACTATAATTATATCCAGGGTAAATAAAAATAGAAACAACTTGATCACAAACCTTACGGTCCATCTCGATAATAGATATCCAGTGATCCGCCTGTTAGCGTTTGACATTTCACCTCAGGCTGAGAAAGGCAAATCTCAAAGCTACATCAAACCATTCATCCATGTAGCTAGCCCTACGGGGCAGGAGAAGGCTCTCTCCGGTCTCTCTTGGAAAATTTTAAATTAGGGAGATGACCAACAAAGTAACACTGATATTAGGCTAGTAAACTGATAAAAGAATTTGATTGTGGGGTTTTTGGGTTTTTGGTGGCAAGTTGAGGAGAGGGCAAATTTGGCAGCGGGGATGGGACACAGTTTCTGCAGGGGAGTCTTTGGGGCGAGGTAGGAGCCCATGCTGATGTCTTTGACTGAAGTGAATGGTCAGGAATGAAAGAGAGAAGGCTAAAGAGAGAAAACAATGAATTTGAATTCTCTTTAAACAGTAGAAAACATCAAAATTAAACAAACTTAAAAGCAGAGCATGACAAGCATGAATTCTTACTTTATCACTTCATTTGTTAAATATGCAAAAGTATAGAAGGAAAATGAAACACATAACAAAGCTTACAATGACTGAAGAAACACACCATCAACACATG
>APFE030935408.1:7218-19763 GCA_000404065.3 Pinus taeda
CCTCACCCTTCCTCCTCTTCCTCTACCTCCTCCTCCTCCTCCACCTTCACCCCCTCCTCCACCTTCACCCCCTCCTCCACCTGCTCCTACCCCTCCGCCTCCGCCTCCACCCCTGCCTCTATCATTGCCTCACCCTCCTCCTCTTTTCCCATTGCCTCCTTTGACATCTCCTCCCCTTCCTCCTACCCCTCCTCCTACCCTATAGCCACCTCCACCACCTTCTCTGTCCTCCCCCTCCCCTGCCACCACCTCTTACCCCTCCTCCTTTGCCTCCTCCTACTTCCCCTCTACCTCTTGCGCCTTCTCTGCCTCCGTCTACAACCATGCAGCGTCCTTCCCTGCCACCCACATCTCTTCACTGTTGCATCGTCCTCCTCCTCCTCCTCTACACATATCACCCCACCTTCCTTCCTCTCACTCTCTTCCCCACTCCCTGCCCTTTGTCTCTCCCCTTTCTCCTCCTCCCTCTCCCACTCTCTTTCCCTCTTCCCCACTCCCTCCCCTTTATCTCTCCCCTTTCTCCCTTTCCCTCTCCCTTTCCCTCTCCCCCATTGCCTCCTTCATTAATTTCCCACTACCCAACCCACTCCATGCCTCCCACTTACACTCCACTGCCTACCACCCTTCTACGCTTCATCTCTTCCCGCCACCACTTACCACCCTTCTAGGCTTCATCTCTGCCCACCACCATTTCCCTCCCTCACTCCCTTTTTCCCGGATCAAATCTTTCAAAATATCTACAACACATTATACTATTATACTGAAATAATCTTAAAAAAACAATATATTATTACATTAAATAAAGTTCACAAATCCAATAAAAAATATATCATCATTTATAAGACTATTTTGTAAAATAAATGAATATAGTTTTACGATATATTCAATTTTATATTACAATTGTTATTTTGTTAGATTTTCTTTAAATAATATTAAAATATTTGTATAAATAATAACCCAACATTAATAACAATATATCCTAATGGTTTTCAAATTCTAAATATTAAAAAACAAAATCTACAATGAAAATATCATTTAATACTATACCCAATAATAAATAAAATAATTGATTTAATAAAATATCTATAATATATAAAACAACAAAACACATTAAAATTATAAGAGATAAATCATAATATATTTAAAAACAATTATAATTGTCTTTGTAATATTAAGAAACACCTTTTTTAAAATATCATCCCTAATATATCATCACGAATTTAAAATTTTTATATAAAATATGCAAATTTAAATACAATTATAATTGTCTTTGTAATATTAAGAAACACCTTTTTTAAAATATCATCCCTAATATATCATCACGAATTTAAATTTTTTATATAAAATATGCAAATATTTATTGTGTAAAGCTTTTAAAAAGTCCTTTAAAATCTGGACTGGAGGAGAACAGTTTGTTAAAAAAAATGTCGGGTTTACAACCTCCCATTTATCCTAAACGGTTGCTATGAAATATATTTCAGTTTATTCTAACAATGTGCTGTTATATTGCAAGGTGAACGGAGAAGTACATTTTTCCTGGCCATACGGCTTTGAGGCCCTTAAAAGCTGAACTCAATAAGAGTTTATGACAAAAACAAGAGGTGCCTAAGTTTACAACGTCCCATTTATACACTGAGTGAAGGATGTAAGTTGCTCATATTCATGGACGTAGCTAGAAAAACTGAAGAAAAATATAAATGAAAACATATAACATAGAAAGAGATTGGTACAGATAACCGTGACACTCTAAACTACATGTTCCTAACATGTTCCTAACGATCAAAGAAATAGTAACATGAAAATTGAGGAATGAAAGTAATATAGAAAGGTGAGAAAGACAGGCGAACACAAAGAAAAGCTAAAGTATGAATGGGAATTGCATATCTATTTAACTGTTATGATTGATAGAGGGTCGGGCCAACTATGTTTGTCACAATTCTCCAAGGATGAAAGTATGCTACCGTTACTACCTGGGTAGACAAGAAAATTTAACAACACATCAAAAATCAATTAAGATTACACGAAAATTTCGAAACAAAATACCAAAAAACACAAAACATATAGCCTAACAACACATCTGAGTGGAGAAAAGTTTAGCATAGCAAGAATGAAATCATACCAGATTCTTCCATGGAAGAAAAGCTTCGTCTCCATGCATCCAAAGCTTTCGGATAACCTCTGAGCAACATAAACCACAGAGCAACTGAAACATCACCTATATGAAAAAACAGGACAAATATATACAGAGAGCGGCCATCCACACGACCAACCTACAGTTCAGAGTGCAAAAGATATGAGAGGAATGAAATGAATGCTTTAAAACTGTATGCGGTTTTATAGACAAATGAGGCACCCATCGGTTACCGTTAGTAGGAAATTTAAAATCAGTTACCGAAACTTCCAAACCATTCCGCACATCGGAATAACAAGAAAAGCATTTTGCACGTCGGAATAACAAGAACCGGAAGTTTGATAAGGATGTGGTGTGATGGAATGAACTACTTCATTGTTTTCGAGGCATGCGCAGGGAGGGAGCGGGGCCACATCCCAACGGCTACTTCAGAAATTTAATCACTCAACCTTTGGGATGTACGAGGCAGTTTCAACCTGTGAAGCTTTTTAACAAACAATTTGGTTATGTCTCCAAGCATTTTTGGAAACTCGTTGCTGGAAGAGGAGAGGAATAACTAGGAAGAATTGTCAATCTGCATATGAAATCGAGGCACGGGGATGGAGCTTCTGCACATGTTATGTGGACGGACAGAAGCTAGCTCTTATTTTGTTGTGGAAAAAGGTCGGGAAAATTAGCCGGGACATGTGATTCACCATACGGTTACTCCTCCCTATGGATTAGCGCTGAATACACGGGTATGCTGCTTGATCTTCATGCGCAGTCATTTTTTTTCGAGTGTGTTATAGATTTTCTGTCCACTTTTGGGATGAATTCTGGTTTCAGTGTCTGTTTTTATTCTTTCCGGAATTATCAGTGCCTGTTATCCTTATTGCATGGGAAACATCCGGGAGAGATCGACCTTATCCACCTTATTCAATGACCCAGATAGGTACGAAATTGTTTAATCCAAAAACCCTACTTTTGGCTTATAGACATAGGGTTACCCTAAAAAAGGCTTAGAGAATAATGCTAGTAAAAGCAACCAATGAGAAACAATAAAAAACAATTTTACATATGGTTTACGGATAAGGAAGTGAATGTTGTCAAGCCGCATCCATAACACCTAAAGTGAATCGACTGCTATGTGATGTTCTGGTGATGCCATTTTAGATGCTCGGAATCTTTCCTACCAAGTTAAGAATGCCCATATGTTTAAATCCTTGGACATCTAGTGCAATGCTAGAACCACGAATAGGCATGAAGCAAATATGGTGATTTCAAGTTTTAATTTCTAAGGATTGCCAACAGGGAAGTTGGGACCCAATCTACCACATAAATGATACGAATATCGATGGCTAGGTGTTGTAAACCTTCTTGTTAATGCATTTGAAATGATCATTTTTGTTTATTCGCAGTGAGTGCTTTTCAATTTTAGAGAACCTTAGCCTCAGGGTTATTTCTTAAACAGGAAATGAGCATTCTCTAAAGTTACAAAAGTATGTAGATGTGCTAGAGATAAATCATGATCACGAAAAAAAATATCGAGACAATGAATGATACTGAAAAAAACTTTCAAAATAGTTTATTAATGAAGCCATAGGTTCGTTTGATACTAAATACAAATACAAACATTCCAAATACATCAAATCCAATTTTTGGGTAATAGAATCACAACATGGATAAAATCACTTCCACCTGCTTTCTTTTAAGTAATCTTGGGTTAAGTGATTGTGTGTCTACACCGACCCTATAATATTTTACTACGATTGATGATGTTGGATTTTGGTAGCTTTCGGAAGTAGTTCATTTTATTGGTAGATTTAAAGCTAAAGAGACACCTTCCCAACTAGGTTTTTGGATAAAATCTCATTAAGGGTTGTTGTTTCCCTTTCGGTCCCCAATAATGCCTTTTCTTTGGCACTATCCGCTGATCTAGAGGCATTGAAAGGAATTTGGTGTAGGATAATGGTTATCCTTTCTTGGTTTCAGGGAGAACAATGTGAGTATCCACCTTATCTGAGAAAAAGAGACCTGTTTGGACATTCCATGGCCATGTATCGAATTCTTATCGCTCAATGCTCAAATAAGGATAAAGAATGCCTTTAATACCTTAAAGGATTGAAATTTCATTCCATCTTGAAAACAAAAACATTATTCACCTCAGGTAGTCCTAATACCTATAAAGGTCTTATGAAATTATGAGTTTCTTTTCGGGAGAAAAAGTAATAAGAACACGAGGTGTTCTTTAGGTCGAGGAAAACTATCCCTCAGGTAGGCAAGCGAGTGAAGCTACCAAACTTGTAGCAAGAAAATGAAAACTTGTTGTGAGTGATTATTCTCCTGTATTCTTATGTAATTTGGATAACACTTATCATTACTTGCACATAGACAAGCCACACTGGGAAAATCTAGCTCATATTATCTTCTCCTATCTTAATTTCTCCTTGTGTGGAAGTTACACAATGTCTATTCGATTAGCAGTTCTTCGATATAAATACTCCTACCCACACGTTGGTATCAAATTTCATCGTCTTCAGTGCTAAAACGGTATTGGATGCATTTTTCTTTAGATTTCCTTTGAATTCTTCCATAGAAGGAGATATCGCAAGGTGTTGCAGTCGTTTAGCAAGGGAGGCCGAGAAATGTCCCTGAGGCCACTGTTGTAAAAAATTATATCTTGAAAGAGGAGAACAGGGTGTTGTTGATAATTCGGCATCCTAATGGACAAGGCTAAGCCATGTGTGGAGACTCAAATTCCATAAGAGTCTTGGGGAAAATGTTGGCAATGATCACAATGATGACTCTCGCATAGCCTTCTTTTATGATGGCTTGCTCATATGAGGAAATTTGCATGATTTTTTGTTTGGTGTTTCAAGTATGGTTTAAGGTATACTAGCTCACTTAACTGTAAATCTTTCTAATTCTCCTTGGTTTCATAGCTATTCTCTTCATTCTTAGTCACAACTGGAAAAATGGCATTTTATGGATTAATTTGAGAGGGGTGACCAATGATTTTTTCCTGAAGCCATTCTGGTGCATCATATGGGAGATAGGAAAAGCATCTGCAATTATATAATCACCACATATGCTAGCCTTTCGTCCCTCGTTTAAACTGTACTTCAAAATTATTGTACTAGGTTTGGGTGAAGATGATTGAGGGTTTTCTAATGTTAATTTTCGAAGACGTTGCTTGCCCTATTTAAATTTAAATAATGAATTGAGGAAGTAGGTTGACTGAAATCCATTTCTAATTAGGTTAAAATTATTGTACTTGGTTTGGACGATTGGGAAATTTGTAGAAGGTAAAATTTTTATTTCTTTATTTGTTCCCCAAACTTAAGTTGTTGTTAAATTCTCTTAGGAGGGCACAAGGACTCTATACCATGAGCCATGAGGTAAAAATGGTTTAAAATACTTTAAATGATAGACCTTGTTCATATTCAAACTCGATAAATGAACACATTGTAGTGTATGATTATTGGATTAAAAATCTGGATGAGAAATTCTAGGGATGTGGTCATCATGTAGGATAAATAGACACGGGAGTAATGGGGAATAAAGAAAGTTGAATACTATGTTTAATTTTGTACCAATAGGTCTCTTCTGCCATACTATCACCATATTACTTTACTCATATTAAAATTAAAATTATGAGTCAATGATTGCTATGCAAGGACATACCTTAACTAGAATGTAGATGATACTTATGAGAGATTTTAAGGGAAGAAATGTTGAACTCTTATGAGGTAAATGGAAAACAGGAAAGATAAAATCACAAGTACAATTTCCATAGATCATGGTCAACACCAAGAAATATTTCAAATAAAAGTATATAAATGGACATAAATAAATTTATGGTTAATTAAGTGGGTTCCATCCTAAAACAAATTCTAAAAATTTTACTCATGGAAGACAGGTCTTTGTATGAAGTACGAGACTATGTAATTTTATTATTGTGATGATTGGTGCATCTAGATGTAATGATGGAATTTGTTTTTGATATGGTTTTCGATGAGTCTTTTGATTCACCCTTAGTAATAAAATGCTCCAAATATACACTATTGTAGGGAACTAAATGTTACTAAGTTATTATTCATATATTTAATAGAAATATGTGTAATTAATTGAACATGCATATTTTGGAACATACAAGTTTCTTTGAGGAAATAGACATCTTAATAATTATAACTAAAGTAGATAAGAGGCACAAATTATATTCCAATCTAGAAGGAACTTGGGTTAGAAGTGGTGAAGGAAATGCACAAATGCAATACACCACATTGTACGCATGTTGGAAAAGACATCAATAGATTATGACTCTAATACGAATGTCAATGGGCCTGACACCAAAATTAAATCTAGTGTAAATAAATAATGGGAGTGCAAAACCAATGCTTGGTTCTTCTTGATACACTCCTCGTCCTCCCCCCTCCTTTGCCTCTGCCTCCGCCTCCACCCCCTCCTCGTCCTCATCCTCCTCCACTTCTAACATTGCCCTCCTCCTCCTCCTCTGCTTCCCCCCGCCCTCCTCCCTCCCTCATCCTTCAACCACTCCTCCACACCCACCCTTCCAATACCTCTGCCCCACCACCCCCCCTCCACCTCCTCTCCCCCTTCTCTATCTCCGCCTCCACCATGACCCCCTCTACCTCCTCCCCCCTCCTCCTTGTCCTCCTCTGCCTCCCTCCTCCTCCCACTCCTCCCAAACCTCCTCCTCATCCTCCTCACCCCCTTCCTTTTCCTACTTCACCCACCCCCCTTCCTCCCCCTCTGCCCTCCTCCCCCTCCTCCTCCTCTGCCTCTAACTCTCTCTCCCCTCCTCCTCCTCCTCCTCCTCCTCACCCTCTACCTCCTCCGCTCCTCCTCCTCATCCTCCTCCTCCTCTCCACCTCCTTCGCATCCACCCACTCCTCCTCCTCATCGCCCCCTACTCCACCTTCGCCTCTACCTTCCCCCCTCGTTCTCCTCCTCATCGTCCTTCTCCTCCTGCCACTCGCCCTCCTCTTCCTCCCCTACTCCTACTCCTCCTCTAACCCCTCCTCGTCCTTTCCCCCTCCTCCTCCTCAACGTCCTGCTCCTCACCCCCTCCTCTGCCTCTGCCTCCACACCCTCCTCCTTAAGTCTCTGTTATTGTTTCAGTTTTTCTATGAGATGGTTTCTTAAGTTTCCTCACCATGAGAATGTTTCAATGAATTACATGGGTTTGTGTACTGATAAAATCATTAGGATGTTAAATCCAACAATTCAAATATATGGATTTCTTAATTTCCTCTTTTATAGAAATGATGGATTCAATAATGCATATAAATGTCATGTGCTCTCATATGCATATCGACATTATTAAGATTATCTTTGCAGTGGTAAGAAAGAGTATCATGCTTTAGTGTTTTATAGATGTTCATGCATCTGGAACAATTATGGAGGAGTGTCTCCCGTAGTGTTATCAAGGGTTCACCATGGTCTATGTCGTGCATAATGAAATTAGATTCTCATGCATGAAGTATAAGGAATTGATGGTACATCTTTTTAGTTATGCATATATCAGTTTGTAATATATCCAATGAAATTGACTTGAATATCACCAGGTTTCTAACGTACCTAGAGCATGTATGAATACGTTACCTATATAATGCATGATCTAGAATTTGTATTTAATTAACCAATTCATTATGCATGATGGAAACAAGACCTATAATAATAATGGATGATCATGATAGTAGAGTTTAATTAATATCATTGATGTAGGTAAGGAAATTATTATAGGTTGCATGTTATGGTTAGTTCCATCTTCATCTACTAAATCACGTTTACTAGAAATATCAGACATAAGCCTTGACAATAAGGTTAAAAGAGGATACCAGAACCATTCTATTGTTAAATTGATAATGAATGTGGAGTCTATTATAGAATCACTAATGATGGTCTAAGGGCAGGCTAAAGATACTCTTGCTAGTGTTGCATCTTAACGATTAAATATAAAAAAAAAATAAAGAAAATTTACAGAATGGGAGTTTAGCAGCTAAATTCCAAAGTAGGATAAGGAGGTTCGTTACAAATTGGAAATATATATTATATGTTTTCCTATTTGAATTTGTATTTGTGTTTCACATTTAAAAATTAAAAATTGTATGTTTGCTTATTTAAATTTGTATTTTTTATGTTGTTTAAAATTGCATATATGTAACACCCCTCCCTTGTATGTAAAACTTTGCTAACCTAAGCTAAGAAAATGTAGGTCTAACGTGTAACAAGAAAAGTAAATACTTTATGAAATAAATAAAATAATTAATCACTTAGAATAGTGAGACACCAAGAGAGGAGATTCTTGCCAAATCCCATTTGTGAATGGGAATCAATAATATTCATAATAAGATTTCTAGATCCAAATTTAGATGAGATTAATGGATTTGGAGATAAATATCCATTAAAATACTTAGCTGCAGAAAGATTCTAAGTTAGGGACAAGCATAAAAGCCTTGCCCAAGAAAAGGCAAGCTTTGATTAGAAAAATCCTCACATGAGATAAAGGCGAGATTTTCTAGGAAAAGCATAGGAAAATAGATAAAAAGATCCATAAAAGTAGGACGACAGTAATGGAAACCATATCATGAAAGAGGGTATTACATACCTATGGAAGAGATCAACATGAGGCAATTGATCAATGAAAAGAACTCTCAGCTTGGGGGTGAACTGGAAGCAGGCAATTCTAAGTTGGGTGGTCATGCTCGATTTTCCATGTGACATTATTTAAATTTCTCTTATAGAATTCCATTGCATGGGATTTGTTGTATGTTTTTCCTTACCTTGTATATTGTTGAATTCTCTCAACATATGTGTATATCTACATGTGTGATCTTTGTGTAGAAAGATAATTGAATATTGATGCATGAAACAACTAGGTAAGATGAATAATTATGTTTTAAGGTTTTCATCATAGAGCTAGTGGTTCAGGTTATCCATGCTAGGCCTTTTGCACTATGAATTTAATCTACTAAGGGTCATCTTAACTATTTATTCACTATGTCTAGTATTTCATAAGATACACCAATAGGACTACGGACATGTTACATCAAGCAGTTAACTATAGTGTATTTATGATAATGACTCCATTAATCCTTATGTTAAATTCTCAGAGGAACGAAACCTGATGTATGATCTTGAATGATCATGATTGATGCCTTGCACTATGATGTGATGTAAGCATGTGTAGAATTATGGGTATTAACCTTGTCTATGGGATGATTATATATGAATGATTATGACAACTATTGCATATTTAAGCTAAGTTAAATTTAGCGAAGGAACACAAGAAAAAAAAGAAAAAAAAACTATGGCAGACATATGCAAGGCTAAAGGCTAGATTTTGCCCCACCTTGTGCATAGTAGTAGGATATGCCCTATTACACATATACTCTAGCCCAACATATTCCTTCTGTATGCATAGAACTTAGTCTACACACTCATGCTTTAATTTCATTAGTTTTAGACATAATAATATTTTTAAAATGAGGAGACTTATAACATAAGTATATAGACATTAATATATGTACAATTAATAAGTTTCCAAAAAGTAAAGGTTTTGTAAAAATTATAAATTCGTCTCTATTTCTTACCAAGAAAAAATAAGAAAATTATATTGGGACCTACTATATTGTTCACACAAAGAAGTCTTTAGGGACCTAAAGTGTTTCTAGAGAGATAAACATGACCAAGAAGTAAAATATGTGAGCCGTTAAAAGAGTAAGTTACAATACTCTACATAACTCAAATATTGAAATTTTTCTTACAAACAAAGTAGACAGGAGAGTCATGGTAAGTTGGGATGTTCTAAAATTAAAGACAATCGATGGGATTTCTTTTAGGAATTTGTTAAGATATCTTTACAAATAAAACCGCAATAACTGCTACTACTAACATGAAATGAACTTCGATATTTTAGAAGAAAGTATGAGTGATTGAACCATACATTGGGTTAATGAACAATTGTAAATTTGAATATTTATGCAAATACATGGTCCTGACATAAGTATAAAATCATAATTTATAGTTGAAATCAAACTGAAATTTTAGAGAAAATTTTAATATGTTTGCAGGGAGTGAATGTTGTCAAGCGACATCCATGAAATAATTTCCAAATCTTGCCATCACCTAATGTGAATCGACTGATTAATGTGATTAATATGACTTAACTATATTCTTTTCTTAACATAATATCCTCAATTATCTTAATGAGTGCAAGATGCATTCATGGTCATTGGCTCAAGCGCTGAGAAGCCCTACAAAAGTGTAGTGTAAAAGGCGCACCACAAGAAATGTGACGTTCTAGTGATGCCATTTTAGATGCTCGGAATCTTTACTACAAACTTAAAAATGCCCATATGTTTAAATCCTTGGACATCTGGTGCAATGCTAGAACCACAAATAGGCATGAAGCAAATATGGTGATTTCAAGTTTTGATTTCTAATGAGTATTTCACAATTTTAGAGAACCTTAGCCTCAGGGTTATTTCTTAAACAGGAAATGAGCATTCTCTAAAGTTACAAAAGTAGTTAGAAGTGCAAGATATAAATCATGACCACGAAAAAAATATCGAGACAACGAATGATACTAAAATAAACTGTCAAAATAGTTTATTAATGAAGCCAGAGGTTCCTTTAGTACTAAATACAAATAAAAAAATTTCAAATACATCAAATCCAATTTCTAGGTAATAGAATCACAACATAGGTAAAATCACTTCCACCTGCCTTCTTTTAAGTAATAATGGTTTAAGTGATTGTGTGTGTCTACACCGACCCTATAACAGTTTACTATGAGTGATGAGGTTGGATTTTGGTAGCTTTTGGAAGTATTTCATTTTATTAGTAGATTTAAAGCTAAAGAGACACCTTCCCAACTAGGCTGCTAGATAAAATCCCATTAAGGGTTGTTGTTTCCCTTTCAGTCCCTAATAATGCCTTTTTTTTGGCCCTATCCATTGATTTAAAGGCATTTGAAAGGAATTTGGTGTAGGATAATGGTTATCCTTTCTTGGTTTTAGGGAGAACAATGTGAGTATCCACCTTATCTGAGAAAAAGAGACTTGGTTGGACATTCCATGGCAAAGTATCGAATTGTTATCACTCACTACTCAAATAAGGATAAAGAGTTCCTTTAATACCTTAAAGCATTGAAATTGCATTCCATCTTGAAAACAATAACCTTATTCACCTTAGGTAATCCTAATACTTGTAAAGGTATTATGAAATTATGAGTTTCTTTTTGGGTGAAAAAGTAATAAGAACACGAGGTGTTCTTTAGGTCGAGGACAACTATCCCTCAGGTAGGCAAGCGAGTCAAGCTACCGGACTTGTAGCAAGCAAATGACAACTTGTTGTGAGTGGTTATTCTCCTATCTTCTTATGTAATTTGGATAACACTTATCCTTACTTGCACAAAGAAAAGTCACTCTGGATGAGAAATTCTAGGGATGTGGTCATCATGTAGGATAAATAGACACGGGAGTAATGGGGAATAAATAAAGTTGAATACTATGTTTAATTTTGTACCAATAGGTCTCTTCTGCCATACTATCACCATATTACTTTACTCATATTAAAATTAAAATTATGAGTCAATGATTCCTATGCAAGGACATAGCTTAACTACAATGTAGATGATAGTTATGACAGATCTTAAGGGAAGAAATGTTGAACTCTTATGAGGTAAATGGAAAACAGAAAAGATAAAATCACAAGTGCAATTTCCATATATCATCGTCAACACCAAGAAATATTTCAAATAAAAGTATATAAATGGACATAAATTAATTTATGGTTAATTAAGTGGATTCCATCCTAAAACAAATTCTAAAAATTTTACTCATGGAAGACAAGTCCTGCTATAAAGTACGAGACTATGTAATTTTATTATTCTGATGATTGGTGCATCTAGATGTAATGATGGAATTTTTTTTTGATATGGTTTTGGATGAGTCTTTTAATTCACCCTTGGCAAGAAAATGCTCCAAATATACGCTATTGTAGGGAACTAAATCTTACTAAGTTATTATTCATATATTTCATACAAATACGTGTAATTAATTGAACATGCATAATTTGGAACATACAAGTTTCTTTGAGGAAATAGATATCTTAATAATTATAACTAAAGTAGATAAGAAGCCCAAATTATATTCCAATATAGAAGGAAATAGTGTCAAAAGTGGTGAAAGAAATGCACAAATGTAGTACACATTGTATCCATGTTGGAAAAGACATCTATAAATTATGACTCTAATATGAATGTCAACGGGACTGACACAAAAATTAAATCTATTCTAAATACATAATAGGAGTGTAAAACCAAAGCTTTTTGCTTCTCGATCCACTCCTCCTCCTCCCCCCTCCTCCGCCTCCACCCCCTCCTCTTCCTTCTCCTCCTCCTCCTCTG
>APFE030935409.1:7903-19445 GCA_000404065.3 Pinus taeda
GAGGATAATATTTGTTCTAAAAAGTATTTAAGGCTATCATGATCTGTTTTTACCTTGAAGTGTCTTCCCATTAGGTAGGGTTGCCATTTCTTAAGTGCATGTAGTATTGCCAACATTTCTTTATCATAAATAGCTTTGTGTAAAAACTTTCCCTTGATTGGACAACTTTAAAAAGCAATGGGTCTTTCATCTTGCATTAAAACAACACCAATTCCATTTCCTAAAGCATCAAATTCCACAATAAAGGTTTTTGTGAAGTCTGATGTAGCTAAGACCGGTGCTTGGCACATTGCCTCTTTAAGATGTTCGAAGGCCTTTGTTGCTTATGGAGTCCATGAGAATGCATCTTTCTTCAATAGTGTTGTTAGATGTGTTGCTATTCTCTCATAATTCTTAACAAACTTGCGATAATATCCTGTCAACCCAAGAAATCCTCACAGATTCTTTATAGATGTGGGGATTTTCCATTCCTTAATGGCTTTAATTTTGCTAGGGTCTACCTTAACTTCTTCATGAGATACAATATGACCCAGATATTCCACCTCTTGTACTTCAAAGAAACATTTGGATCTTTTTGCATATAATTGTTTCTCCTCCAATAGTTGTAGCATCTTGTCAACATGTTCAACATGATCCTTCCAAGACTTGCTGTAGATTAGTATATCATCAAAAAATACTAACACAAATTTTCTAAGGAATGGTTTGAAAATTGAATTCATCAACCTTGAAATGTAGAAGGTGCATTGGTAAGGCCAAAAGGCATGACCAAAAATTCATAATGACCCTCATGGGTTCTAAATGTTGTTTTCAGAATGTCTTTAGTCTTCATTCTAGTTTGATGATATCATGAACAAAGATCCAACTTGGTGAAGTAAATTGATCCATGCAATTCATCAAGTAAATCATCAATGACAGGAATGGGAAACTTATCTTTAATAGTGAGCTTGTTGAGCTCCTTATAATCTTGACACATGCGCCATGATCCATCCTTCTTGTGCACCAATACTACTGGAGAGGAGAAAGAACTTTGACTAGGTTGAATTATACCAGCCTCTAGCATTTCTGCAACCATACGTTTAATTTCACTCTTTTGGGCATAGAGATATCTGTATGGCCTGATGTTTGGAGGAACATTTCCTGGAATCAGATGAATAGCATGATCATGATCACGAATAGGTGGGAGACCTTTGGGAGTCTCAAATACCTTGGAATGTTTGTCTAAGACTTTTTGGAGATCTGGAGAAATAGATGATTTCGATGTGGAAACATCTAGTGAACAAAATTGACCAATTACACCTCTTTGTTCCTTTTTTAGAAGCTTTGTCATACCGTTAGAGCTAATTATCTTTCCCGATTTCCCTGCAATACCCCTTAATTCAACTTCCTTTCCTTTGATAGAAAATTTCATGAAAAGTTCTTGAAAATTAAAAGCTATAGTACCCAAGGATTGTAGCCATTGGACTCCTAGGGCAACATCAACACCTCCCATTGGAATGGAAAGCATTGGGCTAGTCAATACATATTCTCCCATGGATAGCTTGATATTATGGAACTTTCCAGAAAAATTTATCATTCCTCCATTTGCAATCATCACTTGACACTCTAGTGCTGGATATAGGAGGCAATTCAATTCTTTTGCTACCTTACAATGAATAAAATTGTGGGTACTTCCTGAATCAATCAACACTATTACCTTTTTCTTCTTGATTTTTCCTTCTATCTGGATGGTTTGAGGAGTGGTAATTCCTGCCAATGCATTACAAGATATGGGCGGATTCATTTCTTCTTTATCTAGGTTTCGTTCCTGGAGTATATCCTCTTCTTTTGACCTTTCTTGCTCCTTTTCTTCTTCCTCTTCACAATCTATGTAGAATAATTTCTTCTCAGCACATTTATGACCTTTAGTGTATTTGCTATCACAACTGTAACAAAGCCCTTTTGCTCTTTTTTCTTCCAATTGTTGTGGTTCAACCTTATAGGTTGTGGAAGACTAGGACAACACTTCCATCTTTATAGTTGAGTGGTATGCTTCCTGGTTACCATAATTTTGCTTTCCATTTTTCTTGCTAACCTGAATGCCTTCTCTAATGAATCAGGTTCCCAAAGGCGAACATCATGTTGGATATTATCCTTTAAAGACCCTATGAACACATCAATCCTATGCTCCTCTGGAATATTTTTTACCCTTATGTTCAATTTTTGGAACTCCTCAATGTGCTCCATTATTGAACCCTTTTGTTTGAGACTTATCAATTGGCTAAAAAAAGTGTTGCTTTTTGTATCCTCATAATGTGCCATCAATTCTTCCGTAAAAATTGCCCAAGTGATAAATTGTTTACGAGAGCAAAGCCATTGAAACCATACAAACTGATTTGGTTCCAAATATAAAGTTGCCATACGTACCTTTTGTGTGTTTTGCACATTATTGAGATCGAAAAATTGCTCCATCTGTAATATATCCATGTTGTGGGATCCTTGCCATCAAACTTCCTCATATCGATTTTTGGAATATGGTGCATCTTCGATCCAACATTAGATTCTATGAAATCATGATTAACATTTATTTTGTTTGCATCATGAGTTTCCTTTACTCCCCTTTCACCATTAGTAAGTATTTCTTGTAGAAAATTTGTCAAATTTGCCTTCAAATCTATCTTCAAATTGTCATTCTCGGCTTCCACGCCCTTTATCTTAGATTCCAAGCCATTTATCTTAGCTTTTGTTATCTTTTGTGAGAGTGAAATTTGTTGCACTTGGTCTTGTAATTTTGATATATCATGTAGCATTTCCTCCTCTTCTTCATGAGTCATGCTAGAGCTTTCAGATTTCTTACTAGGTGTTTGCATTTTCTTTCCTTGAGGCATCAGTTACCGATAATAATGCTCTACTATGCCCTTTGAATTCCTTCAAAATAATTTTTCAAACCAAGCTTAAGCAAAAATTTAAAAAATCTACACACCTTTTTTCACTTTGTAGGAGCTCGATATCGCCTCTGATGTATCTCTGTAATTTTAGATCATCAAGTTCTGAAATTGTGACCTGTGGTAGCCCTCTATGTCCTCTTTCCAATGCCACCAGTCTAACCCCAATTGAATTCTCCAATGAAGAGTTATGCCAAATCTCCCACAGTGACCTGATTATAGACTAATTCAGTACAGTGAACTTGTACGAAATGCCACGTCTCCCTGTTTTGACCTTTGGCTCTGAAAAATATATACAAGAAACTACAGTCCATCCTCTTTCTGTACCTTCTAACAAAATTTTAATCCAATCCTCAGAGAGAAATTTATGATGATTTTCCCTAGGTCACTTGTTTGGAATTTAATTCAGGAGTTTGCAAAAAGACCAATTTTCTCAGATCATATCTCCGCAAATATAGTGCGAAAGCTCTGAAATTCGGGCCCAAGTTTCCGTGCGATTTTGTCTCAAATGGGTTTTTTTTTCGTTTCTAAAATGTTGCAGAAAAAAAGTTATAGCGAAAATTCCACGATGATATGTTTGGAGGAGCGAAACCCTAGAATCCAAAGCTCTGATACCAAATATTATGAAACCAGCTCACAAAAAGATAGAAAAGATAGATGAACGCCTTAGAATTCAGCCTCTTCGAGGGGGAAACCTCCTTTACATTACATAAATGAACAATTCTTGGATGATACTAATGAAAAAACCTTCCTTCTATATATAGGAGTCTAAGGAGTCACGATATAACCCAGCCGACCTAACAATAATAATATAAAGCCACAAAAATAACAATAGAGGGATTCTATGGGGCACATTAATAACAATATGGGGACAATAGGGGCACAACAATATTAATAAGGGATATAACTACAATAGTAATGGGGTAATCACTAGTATTATAGGGACCTAACACAGAGGCTGGAATTTTGTATTTTGTAAGGAAGTGATGTTGGTTTCTCTATGAAGCATTGTATTGTTGGGTGATCTAGCTTTTCATGAGGTGAAGAGGGCTTTCATGCTCGGAGGATGGCACTGAATCAGACAGCTGGGCTATAATCCTCTCTTCTACTTCTATCAATAAAGTTATTTAATTTTTCCTCCATATACTTGTGTATTTCTGAATCTTGTATTTGTGTATGCATTTGTATGGTTAATGTACATCTAATTCTACATTTTTTACTGTATCATAGATCTCTATGCTTTGATGGTATTTTGCTACTTTACCTCTACAGGTGTTCTTTGAAGCGGGACAAGTGAGAAAGGAGTGGCTAAGATCTATCAAAGGAGAGAGGAAACAAGCAAGGAGCCAAGCGAAAGACTAAGGTTGGTGCTCTCTGCTTCTCTCACATCTATATCCCGTAAAGGAAAACACAGGTTACTTTGAATTATTTGTTTCTAAGATAGCTACCTGTCTTAGTGGGACTAGCAGATTGGAATAGACACTAGTTTTCATGGAAACAAAATGGCGACTCCACTTGGGAATGAATAGTTTGTTTGTTTGTTACTGTTATTTGCTTTATAAACTATAGACGGAGCCTGAAGTTAAGCTAGCTAGCCTTCGAACTGCTTTTGTTATGCAACTGCAAAGTAGATCAACGCTGCTTCAGTCAATCTTCAGGTTGGTCTATGAACTGAACATCTGACTTGAAAACATCCTAAGTTCCCTGGTGGTAGCTCAATAACCTCATTAGATCATACGCCTATACTTTGTGATTACTCTCCATCATAATCTCGGCCTAAATCACTGAACTTAGCTGCAAATTGTGGGTGAAAACCAAGCTCAATCTCATCCCTAGACCATCGCACTGTCTCTCATTGGCAGTCTGGATGCATCGCACCTCCCATGTGTTGCAGGTGAGATGCATCCTTGTTTCCCTTAAGGACAAGTGCGATGATTGAATGAAACTATTTCTCTCTCTCTCCAGAAAGTGGTTTTTTCTTCATTGTTTTCAGCTCTATTCAGTAGTTTTGCCACTTATGATCAGTACATCATTGTTGAAGCCTTCTTCCTTCACATTATTCAGCCTCCATTGATAAGGAATTGTAAATTTTTTTTTATGTATTTTTCGTCATTTACAGTCCTCCTTTGCAAAAAGTAGCTTAATAGAACTGTCGTCTTTTGATTTGAAAGTGTTGTAACTATCATTTTCAGTCAAGAAAAAGAGTTTTGTAAAGTCTTCCTCTTTTAGATAGTCATTTGTACTTTTTTCAAAAGTATTTGATTTGAATTTTCAATTCTTTGAAGTATCGAAAACAGTTTTCCATTCGGAATTGAAAGTGTCATCTTAGTCTTCCTTTCATTTTGAAAAGAAATTGTTAAAGTGTCACTTTGAAGAAAAGTAGTTCAGATCTATACTTAGTTTTCTTTTTGGCATTTCCACATTAAGGAAATGGAAAAACAAATACATGCATGTGCATTTGAATTTAGACTGCATGCGGAAATTTATTTAGGAAAAGTGCATTTAGTCTCTACTCTCTGTTGAAAGAATCTTACTCTTCTTTCCTTATTAGCTAGGATTTTCATTGCTAAAAGAAAGCAAATGATTGTTTATCATTTTAGATTACATATTTAGGAATTGTACATCTACATCACATGGTGAACCTTGAAAGGAAAACTTCTTAAGAAAGATCAACTATAAAATAAACCTCAATGAACATAAAAGCTTGGACCCTAATGCACACCATCTAGAAGCTAGATCTAGAGAGTATTCCAATGTCTAAAGCCTGGTGAATGTCAATTTTCATCGTAGGTTGGGTGATCCTCCTCTTTGATACGACGAAGTGTAGTAGGACTTGTCTCCCACTACCATCAATATATATTGGGAGACCCACAAGTGGCTGATACCTTGTCCTAGGAATTTGTATAGGCCAACTAATGACCACATATGCACTGAACACAACATTTTCGAGAAGATTTTTCTGCATACATCAAAGTCCTCGGTAATTTCTCTAATAATTTACCACCGAGGTGTATATTGCAGTTTTGCGATTGGTTTGGTAATCCCTTTGTCTAGATTTCCAGAGTAGTCACTTTCGTTCCTTTTCGACTCCTTAAAAGAAAAGGTCCATCTGAGCACTTGTCACTTCAGGCTCATTAAAAATCAAAGGTCACTAGAGTCACCTTTAGCTTTTCCTCGACTCTTAAAAATTGAAAAATAAAGTTTTTCAAAGCATCATAAAATTTATTTAATTCAGAATAACATCATTGTTCCCTTGTTGATCTTAAGTTGAGATAATGGAGTCCACCAATCAAGGATTTCCCCTTGGGGGAAACCCTAGTCCTTTCTCCTCTTGGGGTGATATTGATGCTCCTTATATGGCTACATTGTCCCTTCCAGGACTCACAATTAGCCTGCCAGTCTGGCTATTCTCAACCTCTGTCGTTCAAAAGACCGTAATTCCTGAGCAATCAAGTCAGCAACCATATGATACTGGAGTTTCTCTCCCACCTTCTACTTCATTTGTTTCTCCCTCTCCTTCTTCCTCTTCGCTTGGTGAAACTAGTGATACTAAAAACCAAGTAGCTAAGAAGAAGAAGAAAGGGAAGGAGAAGAAGAAGAAGAAGCCAACTGTGCAAGGGGGCAACCATGCATCGTCCAGTGAAAATCCACACATTGCACCTTCCAAACCCAAATCTCCATGTGTCATTTGCAAAGGAAATCACTATCATCGAGATTGTCCTTGCATCCCGTGGATCTTAAGAGACTGGTCTGCCCGCTTGCACAATCCGGTGTCTTCAACCTCTATCGATCATGTTGAGAGTACACCATCAACTAGTGAAAATGAATTCAATGGAAAAAAAGGAAGATCTAAATTTCCTTGTAGGTTGTGTGAAGGTGATCATGCCCTCCACCATTGTCATTTTCTGGACGAAGCTAAAAGAGTCTTGAATAACCATCCTGATTCACCATAGTGACTTCTGCCTGGATGCGAGAAACTCTTGCCAAGTCCATTGCTAGTTGAAAATCTAATTAACATACCTTTGTTGTTGGTCGAAGCACATATCATTGAAAATAAACCCTCTAAGTCCACACCGGAACAAAGTCAACAAGTCGAGATGGCAGTCGACCCAGTCTTGTCTTCAGAAGGTCCACCTTCAGGTGATACAGTCTCCAAAGAAAATGAGAATGACACCGTTCAAATTCTTTTTGTTAACATAGAGTCTGATGAACATGGGGGAAATCTACCCATTCCTTTACCACAGGAGGGAAGTTCCCCATTTCAAGAGATTCATCCGGTTGTTTATTTAGTCCCTCCTCCAAGCAATCTAGTCACTTATTTTGATTGGAATCTACTAGCAGGACCCCGCCTTCCATCTAATGTACCATTCCGAATCATAGTACAAGCTTACAGAATGATCATGGCTGGCACTATCATAGATTAAGGGGTTTCTATGAGTATACTTTCCTCAACTACCTGAAAATGTTGGATGTGGAGCATGATTGTTTAGAGGTCTTTGTTTCGGCTGAATGTAAACCCCAGGAAGTTTGTACACCCCTCCACGTGGGGGGGACTTGTCCCTCCCACGGGATTGCCTTGTAAAAGTATAGTAATTTCTAGTCAATCTGGGTCATTCATTAGGTGGATGATCTGACAGTAGAACTTATGTTTAGTTTAGGGTTTTTTGCCCTAGAAGGCAACCCCTCTCTTCATATGAGGGCATTGTATTTGAGGCTATGTAATAGATGCGTATTCTCTGAGCAAGAAGCAGAGAGGTGAGATTGTGAGAGAAAACAAAGCATATTACAATGGATCTACTGTAGGTTGTGTCTCTTCATTTTGCTAGATAATAAAAAGGAAGGACTGGCTGTTTGGGGTGGACGTAGCCCAAACTAGGTGAACCACGTATATCTATGTCTCTCTTGTTTTATGCATTTTCTGTGTTTATATTTCTGCAATATTTTATGTGTTCCATTGCTCCGTAATATATAATTTTCTAACAACTGGTATTAGAGCCAAAGGTCTATTTGGCTGAAAAATTTGCAAGAAAGAAGGGTTCCTCATTCAAGTGGGAGCAATGGTGGAAGATGGTAAGTTTAGGGTCGAGAAATTTAATGGGAAAACTTCTCACTGTGAAAGATGCAGATGGAAGATTATATGTATCAGAAAGATCTATAGCTACCATTGGGCAGAAAAACAAAGATGTCGATGGGTATGATAGATGAAAAATGGAACCTTCTTGATAGAAAGGCACTCAAAACAATACGGTTGTGCCTCACAGCATTGGTCACCTTCAACATTTTGAAGGAAACAATGACAGAGGGTTTGATTAAGGCATTGGAGAAACTACATGAAAAACCCTCGGCCTCAAACAAGGTATTTCTTATGAAACGATTATTTAATATGTAGATGTCGGAAGGTGGATCTGTTGCAGACCATTTAAATGATTTTAATATTGTTACAAATCAGCTATGTTCTGTAGGGGTAAACTTTGATGATGAAGTTAGAGCTTTGTTATTCTTGCGCTCATTACTAAAAAGTTGGAATGGTTTAGTAATGGCCATTAGTAAATCTATTACTAGATCTAGTACTTTAAAGTTTAATGATGTCGGTGCTATCCTTAGCGAGGAAATGCGACGGAAAAGCTCTGGTGAGACATCGGGTAATTCTTTGAGTGTAGAGTCTAGGGGAAGAAAAATGGAAAGAGGAAAGAGCTCAGGATATCGCAATAAATCAAGGAAAGGTAGATCCAAGTCCAGATCAGGGATAGTGTGCTGGAAATCTGAAAAGAAAGGACACCTAAAGAAAGACTGTAGATCTCGGAAGGGAAAACAAGGAGATGCACAACAAGAAAACAATCATGAAGCAAATGTGATAGGTGAGGTGTTACAAGATGCTTTGATTCTTTCTTTTGACAATATTACTGATTCTTGGGTGGTAGATTTAGTGGCCTCATTCCATGCCACACTTGATAAGAAATAATTTCATGACTATGTTCAAGGAGATTTTGGACAAGTTCGTTTGGGTGATGATAAACCCTGTAAAATTGTTGGAATGAGTAAGGTTCTTGTAAAACAGTAGAATGGAAACCAATGGCTGCTAAAGGAGGTAAGGCATGTTCCAGATCTAAAGAAAAATCTGATTTCAACAGGGCAGTTAGGCGGTGAAGGTTGTGTGACAACTTTCACAAATAAAGCTTGGAAGGTCACCAAATGAGCCCTGGTAATAGAAAAAGGTGAAAAGGTTGGTACATTGTATTTATGCAATGGTATTTCTAACTCTGTTAATGCTTTAACTTCCAAAGGAGCAGATGCAACATTATGGCATCATGGGCTCGGACACGTGAGTGAAAAGGGGATGAAGATTCTTCACTCAAGGAATTTGTTGCCAGGTTTGAAGAATGTTGATTTGGACTTCTATCAGAATTGCATTTATGGAAAACAGAAAAGAGTTAAATTTCTCAGAGTTGGGAAAGAAAAGAAGAGTGAAAAATTAGAGCTTGTGCATACAGATGTCTGGGGACTTACTCAGGTATCATCTCTCGGTGGCTCTCATTATTATGTTACTTTTATTGATGATGCAACTAGGAAAACTTGGATTTATTGTATTAAGAATAAATTTGATGTATTTGATACTTTCAAGAAATGGAAAGCTTTGGTTGAGTTTGAGACATGAAAGAAATTGAAGTGTGTTATATCAGACAATGGAGGTGAATATTGCAGCAAAGAGTTGATATGTACTATTCAGAGCATGGAATTCGTAGAGAGAAGACAGTTCCAAGAACACCACAAGAAAATGGTGTGTCAGAAAGGATGAACAGAACAATCATGGAGTGTGTAAGGTGCATGAGATTGCATGCAGGATTACTTTATAGTTTTGGTTAGAGGTTGTAGATACTATTATTTATCTAATAAATAGAGGGCCTTCAAGTTCCTTGGATGGTGGTGTTCCAAAGGAAGCATGGACAAGTAAAAAGGTAAACAACTCCTTTTTAAAGCCTTTTGGTTGTGAGGCATTTGTCCATATTGATAAAGAAAATAGAACAAAGCTTGAGGCAAAATCAAATAAATGTACCTTTATTGGATATGGTGTTAATGATTTTGGTTATCACTTATATGATTACAAAAATCACAAAATCATTAGGAGCAGACATGTAATATTCAATGAAAAGGTCTTGTATAAGAATCAGTTGCAAGAAAAGAAACAGGAAAAAGAAAACAAGGAATATGCAGTTCTTGATGAAAGCACTGAAAAAGTAAAGGTGCCTGAAAATAATAATAATCAACAACAGCAACCACCACAACAGCAAACAGGCACCCCAAACACCTGAAAGTGGTGTTAGAAGATCTACTAGGATAAGTAGAGCCCCTAAACGATACTATCCTTCATTATATTATTTATTTTTGACTGATTCTGGTGAACCCGAATATTATGAAGAAGCAATGCAGGTTGAAAGTAGGAAGAAGTGGGAGGTATCCATGGAAGAAGAGATGGACTCCTTAATGCATAACCAAACTTGGGACTTAGTCAAGTTGCTTGCAGGAAAAACTACATTGAAGAATAAATGGGTTTACAGGCTGAAGGAAGAAGATGGAGGAAAACAGAGGTACAAAGCTAGACTTGTGGTGAAGGGGTTTGCACAGAAGAAAGGTATTGATTTCGATGAAATATTTTCTCCTGTTGTCAAAATGAATTCAATCAGAACTATTTTAAGTCTAGTAGCAGTTGAAGATTTGCATCTTGAGAAATTAGATGTAAAGAAAACCTTTCTCCATGGGGATTTGGAGGAAGAGATATATATGTAGCAACCACAAGGATATGAAGTGAAAGGGAAGGAGAAACTAGTGTGCAGGTTGAAAAAGAACTTGTATGGCTTAAAATAGGCTCCAAGGTAGTGGTATCTAAAATTTAACAAGTTTATGTCTGAACAAGGTTATACTAGATGTTACTCTGATCATTGTGTTTATCTAAAAAAGCAAAATGATGGAAACTATATTATATTATTATTGTATGCAGATAACATGCTTGTTGTAGAGTCTAACATGTAGGAAATAAATGTGCTCAAAATAAAATTGGCAAATTCATTTGCAATGAAGGATTTGGAAGCTGCAAAACAAATCCTTGGTATGAGAATAACTAGAGACAAGAAAAATCGTAAATTAACATTGTCTCAGACTGAGTACATACAAAAGGTGTTGAAAAGATTTAATATGCACAATGCAAAACTAGTTAGTACACCTTTTTCTAGCGATTTCAAACTTAGTAAGGAAATGTTCCCAAAGACCCAAGACGACATGGATTATATGTCTAAAGTTCCATATGCATCAGCAGTTGGAAGCTTAATGTATGCAATGGTCTACACAAGGCTTGATATTGCACATGCAGTGGAAGTTGTAAGCAGGTACATGAACAATCCAGGAAAAGAACATTGGATGGCAATGAAATGGATTCTCAAATATTTGAAAGGTACCACAAATCAAGCATTATGCTTTGGTGTTTCAAACATTTCTCTACAGGGATATGTTGATGTAGACATGATCGGTGATAGAGATAACAGGAGGAGCACTACAGGATATGTATTTACTGTAGGTGGAACAACTGTTAGTTGGGTTTCAAAAATCCAAAGTGTTGTTGCACTTTC
>APFE030935409.1:34990-58233 GCA_000404065.3 Pinus taeda
CCCCATAGAGGGGGGCTACCCGCCCCCTTAAACCCCCCGGACAGGGGGGGCTCTGGCCCCCCTCTAACCCCCCGGTTCATTACGTAGGTTAGTCATGGAACGAATATAACACAACCCAACATAACTTTTTATACGAAACGATTATTGTTAAGCAATTTCATTTCTCATTGAAATTGAATTATCTTTATTACTAATTTCTTTTGGACATTATTGTTGATCGCATACTTCAAATTTATTCCCGGGTATAGTCATAATTAGATAGTGTTTAAATTAGGATATATTCATGTAATTATTAGTTTAGATTATATTAATTTTAGCTTACACATTACTCCAAAATATCACATATCATCCCATCAGCACTATCATAAATTAGATTGGGAAACTAGTCCCATTATCCCCAGTCGGAGCTACTACACCAAATGGAAAAGGAGCTGTCAACTAAGGTCCAGACCCGGTGGTTTTCCCCCATGTTGAAGAACTAATTTTCAAGGCTTCAACATTTTGGCGCTAGAAGGAGGGCCTGACTGTGAATGAAAAGTAAGTCTAAATCAACATGACATTCTAAGAGTAAAACTCCCTCACCATCACCTTCAACTTCTTAATCGCATTCCAAATCCCCTAATCCTAAGTGAGAAGTTACAAAGAAAATTACCGAGCCCATTGCTAAAATCCCAAAGAAGCCAGATCATTCTTCTTCTACTGAAGCCCCTGAAGTCCAATCTTTGATTCATAAATTAAAGGGGATT
Source organism: Pinus taeda (assembly GCA_000404065.3). NCBI lineage: Eukaryota > Viridiplantae > Streptophyta > Pinopsida > Pinales > Pinaceae > Pinus > Pinus taeda. Next base: position 35,737 of record APFE030935409.1, read on the forward strand.
TAGTTTTCTTAAGAAGAATCTAAGTTATCCCAAGATAGTGTTACCTCTCAGTTTACCCCATCTCAACAGTTAACTAGAGCACATAGTGAAAAAATTGGAATCCCCCATTCAAATTCCCTCTGCCAAGCCATAAGAAAGCTAAGAAAACACCATTCTAATCCCACAACGAGGTCCTCTCATCGAAGCAATCTTCATCTTCATTCATTCCATCTATACCATTACAAGATCAGTCATTCGCATCACCCCTCCAAATCATGATTCACATAGGTACAGGAACTACATCCTCCTCTACCCAATCACCTTCAACCACTGCTACACCTTCTCCTTCTCACGTACCAACAATGGCACAGAATCCTCCGAGGCCATGGAAAAACCCAGGAGATGTTAGGATGGCTGTGCCTTTAAATCAATTTCCAGCTCATCTAGAGAAATGGTTACCAAAATTCAATCCTAATAATGGCCTACTTGCTGAGAAACATATAAACAATTTCATGTTGTCCATTAACTTGAATGAAGTAGTGAAAGAAGACACAGTTGTAAGATTATTTCCATATACTTTACAAGGAGCAGCAGGATCGTGGTACTTCTCATTACCATCAGATTCTATTAATAGTTGGGATGCTTTTCAAGAGCAGTTCTTAACTAAATTTGGAAATGATAGATCCAAAACTACCCTAATCATTGATCTCTCCAGTTTGAAAGCTGAATCGAAAGAACCCATTAAAGACTTCAAATCTCGCTTCAATAAATTATTGAATAAGATACCAATGGCGTCTCAGCCCTGTGATGAGGTCCAAAATGAGTGGTATATTTTTTCTCTACCTTCAAACGCAACTATTTTCATTGATAGAGCTGCCAAACCGACTTTGGCAGAAAATATGAAAGAGGCAATAGCTATAGAAAAACGAATTCTAGTTGTAGAAAATAAAAATGCATTAGAAGAACGAAAATCTAAGAAAGTGAATTTAAGGTATGACTCCAAGAAGAAACCACCTAAAGATCCTTTTGATCTTGAAGGTTTACAAAAATTCCTCAAAATAATGTCTAACAAAATATTGATATCAAAAAACCGGTAGCAGAGATCTCCTCTAAAAAATATTTTAGACCATTTAAGAGGAATTCCCCTATTGATCCTAAACCTCCAAATGCTATATCAAATGTCGAATTAGATGGAGAGGAATATGAAGCTTCAACAAACAAAGAATAAACAAATGATGAAAAAGTGGCAGAGTTACAAGAAATGTGGGATTTTAGTCTTCGAAACGAAGAGACTCAAGAAGCAATGCATGTTGCCTCCCGAAGTAAAAACCTTGATTTACCACAAACAAATCCAAAGCAGAAGGCTTTAATGCCTCCTCCAAGGGACAAAACAACATGTAAGAAGTCTTCACCAAAATCCACTCAAACAACTCCTTCTCAATTAGATTCTTCATCTTCAATTAAAACTCTGATAGTTTATGATGAAATCAAACATAATATTGTTGATGAGATCAAGAAAACTAGGGCAAACATCACCTTTCATGATCTTAGAAAATCGAAGCATCAGCAGAAGCTACTCTTTAAATAACTCAAAGCAATACCTACTGCACTACTTCTTGCTATTGTGATCTCACAAGACACACAAGAAATGGGAAGTCTCCCTAGCACCTCTTTAAACAATATTGATCCAACCGACATCACTCTAATTTGAGGAAGATCTAAATCTCATACTCTTCCATTCATCCTTACTTTTGAAGTATTTAATAAGAATTTACATAACTGTTTAGTTGATTCAAGAACTTCATCTAACATCTTACTTAGAATAGTTTGTGCAAAGTTGAATGTTCAGCCTCAAAAATTTGTTGTATGTATAGTACAGTTAGATCAATCTCAAGTAGGATTTGTTGGGGAACTTAATCAAGTAACCATTATAATTTCATCAAATCCTAAATTTTTTCAAGTCATTGACATACTTGTGGCTGATATTCTTGAGTTTTATGGCTTAATCCTTAGTAGAGACTGGTCAAAACAACTTCATGGTTATTTTGCAACTGACTGGTCTCACATGTGGCTTCCCTATAATGGCAAGCCAAATCAAATAAGGGTTGATCGCGAGAAACATCAAAAGTACATAGTCACAGAGCTAGAAGGAGAAAATGAACCAGTCGCGTATAGTAACAATATCATCAAAAACTACTTAGTAGAATCATTTCTAGGAATGTTCAATGCTTATACTTCACCTTTCTTAGAAAAATCTATTGTATCTCAAGTCAAAATGTTTTCCCAAACAGACACTTCTAAATGCGTAAATTTTGTAGATAAACCTGTAGTTAGCTCTTTATTTTGGAAATTATTTTTTGATGGTTCTAAATCCAATGATGGAGTAGGAGTAGGATGCATATTAGTTAACCCAGAGGGGGAGAAGACTATGTTAGCATGCATACTTGAATTTAATTGCACAAACAACACTGTTGAATATGAAGCACTAGTTCATGGTTTGTATAAGGCAATTGGCCTTAATATCAAACACCTATAAGTATTTGGAGATTCAAAAATTGTAATAAACCAGGTGAGAAATACTATACACTGTTTGTAGGACATTTGAAACACTATCAGTCGTTAGTCCAAGACCTGACCTCTCACTTTACAACATTTAATATTTCCCCTATTCCAAGACTCCAAAACACTAGTGTCAATCTCCTAGCTAATGTGGCCTGCAAGCTTATTCCACCAGAAGATTATAGCCCTGATCGATTTTCCATTGAATTTATTTTTAGGCCTTGTATTCCCGATAATATCACCAACTATAGAGTCTTTAATAATGACCCAGATATCATAAGCATTTTGACATTAGAAGGCTCTTATGATGACCAGATAATTGATGAAGACCAACATGATTTCCAACTTAATCGAGAAACAATCAATAATGTTATACTAAAGTCTATAGTTAAGTTGGAAGATTTATATGACCTCAAAGACAGAATTAAATGAACCACCAATTCAAAACTTCAGAGTTCAACTCTAAGGTTTGAATTGATTAACCTTGGAACTGACCTAAAGCCTCAAAATATTAATCTAGGCCTCAAACTTACATTAGATGAAAAATCATCCTTTATACATTTGTTGAAGAGATACAAGGATGTCTTCACATGGAAATATGAAGATCTTAAGACATATGACACCTCTATTATTCAAAATATTATTCCCATGACATCTGATGAAAGACGTGTTCAACATAAATTAAGGAAAATCCATCCTAATTTAGAAAATCAAATTAAATCTAAATTGAATAAATTGTTGAAAGCCAAGATTATTTTTCTTGTCATACATTCCTAGTGGGTCTCCAATCTTGTCCCAGTCAGAAAAAGAATGGTGATATTCAGATATGTATAGACTTTTGTAACCTCAATAAAGCTTGCCAAAAGGACAATTTCCCATTACCTCCTATGGAACAGATATTGCAATCAGTTCTAGGTTCAAAACTAATGTCTTTCCTGGATGGATTCTCAGGTTATAATTAGATCTTAGTACATCCAGATGACGAGCTGAAAAGTACATTCAGGACAAAATGGGGCACTTATGCTTATCAAAAGATTCCATTTGGACTGATTAATGCCAATGCCACTTTCTAGAGAGCCATGGACATAGCCTTCAAAGGTTTAGTAAACAAATCAGTAGTAATATACTTAGATGATATAATTGTATATTCCAGAAAGTGCAGTAATCATCTAAGGGATTTAAAGAAAATCTTTGAATGTTGCCAAAGGTATGGTATTTCTCTTAATCCCAAGAATTCTTTTTTCATGTTAAGTGAAAGAATTCTCCTTGGATTCATTGTGTCTAAAGTAGGGATTCATGTTGACCTTGACAAAATTAGAGAAATATCCGAAATACCTTTACCGCATAACAAAAAATCAATGCAATCTTTCCCAGGTCAGATAAATGTTGTTAAAAGATTTGTCCTTGACTTCTAACGAATTGTTTTACCCCTTCAATCTATGATAAACAAAAATTCTTTGTTTAAATGGGGACACTCAGAACATGAAGCCTTTAACTTGATCAAACAAGAAATCATAAATGCCCCATCTTTAGCAATGCCAAATTGACACAAGTAAATGAAGAAAAAGCTGAAGCCCAATATCTTTCTTTAGCTCCAATTTGGAGGGCGCTGAATTGAATTACTCAGACATTGAAAAAAAGCTTTTTCTGTTTTCAAATTGATAAAAAACTTCAAACCTTTTCTCCTCAAAACCCACACCAAAGTAATAGTACCCTTCTCAGCAGTGAGAAATTTGTTAATACAAAGGGATGTAGGTGAGGAAAGAGAAAATTTGGTTACATCTCTACAAGAATATGACATCGAAATCAAACCAACAAAAATTGTAAAAGGTCAAGGTTTTTGCAAGATGTTAGTAGGAGCATCTAATCTATCAACATTACAACACTCAGGTGATGATATTCAAGTCTATGAGGTAAGCCTTAATGAAACTGAGTCGAGATATGCTGATATCATATTTTACATAAGAAATGGATATGCCCCAATGCAATTAAATTACACAAAGAAAAGGGCCTTGAGATTAAAAGCTAGACAATATCAAATTGTCAATGATGTGCTGTTTAGAATAAATTTTGATTCTATTTTACTTAGATGTCTTAAAAAATCTGAGGCAGAGAAGGTGTTGCAGGAACTTCATTATGGACCAACCGGCAGTCACTTTGGAGGAGATACCACTGCACATAAAATCTTGCATGTCGGCTATTACTGACCAACATTATTCAAAGATGCACACAATTATGTAAGAAGATGTAAAGTTTGTCAGACAACTACTGGTAGATAAAGGAAACCCGCATTACCATTACATCTAGTTAACATTGACCAACCATTCGAGCAATGGGGATTGGACATAATAGGTGAGATCATTCCTCATTCTTCTAAGCAACATAGATATGTCCTTACAACCACTGATCACTTTACAAAATGGGTGGAAGCAATTCCACTCAAGGTAGCCATTATGAAAACATTATTGAATTCATAGATCAATTTATCATTACCGTATTTGGCCTACCATCTACTTTGATGTTTGATAATGCATCTTATTTTTCAAGCAATGCTATGACAAAATTTTCTCTTAAAAGAGGTTTTAAGCTTAAGTACTCTACTAATTATTAACCGCAAGGAAATGGATTAGCTGAATCCACAAACAAGAATATCATTAGGATTATTAAATGAATTGTTGACCAAAGCCAAAAGAACTAGCATAAGTCTTTGATGTTTTCTCTATGGGCAGATCAAATATCTTAGAAAGCCTCCATTGGCACTTCTCCTTTTAATTTGGTCTATGGGAAAGAAGTCATTTTACCTACAGATGTAGTTGTTCCCTCTTTAGCCTTAGTTCATTTCATTGAAGAAACTCCTTCCTCATTTATGCAAGTTAGACAGTTATAAATCCTTAAGCTTGAAGAGGAAAGAGAGAAGGCCAGGATCACACATGCACATCATCATCAGTTAGTCAAAGCTTCCTTTGATTCAAATTCTGTAAGTTCAAAATCTTTTCAACTCGAAGACCTAGTATTGAAATGGGATAAAGCCCATGAAGAGAAAGGTAAGCATACCAAGTTCCAAAAAATGTGGCTCGGCCCATTTCAAATTGTGGAACAAATAGGCCCATAAACTTTTCTATTACAAGATTTATCAGGTAAGAGAGAATCTCTACCTGTTAATGGGCAGATTTTAATGAAATAATTTCCATAGAAGATGATCTCTTCTGTTCACTGTATATTATTGCCTTATGTTATTTTTTTTAGAAAGAATAATACAAGTTGAAAAACATTTACTTCTAGCTTTACAAATGATAGTCTCTTTTTAATTTTGACTTTTCACTTGTGTAAGTAAAGATTGCTATGAAAGTAATCTTCACATATGAAATATATAGTTAAGTTATATTGCTCCAAAACTACCTATTTTCTACCAAAATTATTTGATCTTTGATGAAACTTAGCTTTAGAAATAAATCTTTCCTTTACATCAGTGAAGAAAAGTATCAATAACAAAGCAAAGTCTCTCTACATAAAAGCATCTTTAAACTCTAGAATTGTCATCGACAAGCTCTTAAGGAGCCAATGAATCTCCCCACCTAATCAACTTTAATTTTTAGAGTGTAATATACTTAAACTTAAAGGATAAGAGGTCTCATCAGGAGCCAACTTACCATGATCATAAGATTATAACCAATTGACATTACTAATACTACATATCAAAACAGGGTAATGGCTTGAGATTATATTAATCAAAAGACAAGGGGTCTCATCAAGAGCCAGCTTGTTCAGTTAAGTTATAAATCAAGTGAATGGCATTGTCAATTTTGGTCACCAAACCAAGACATTGTCCTTTAAGAGATAAAAGATGAAAATTTGAAGGAAGAAAGAATTACTTCAAAAAATAAAGAGGGAAATAAGTATACAAACGAGCTTATCTTTAAAATTGCATTCTGATCTAGGTGGGATACTAAATCATTGTTGGTTAAAAGGTAACCCTGTCGAGGCTATGAACACTTGTTGGCAGTAGAAGCTCTACCTATGACAACTGAGTATACCAAAAAACTGATCTGAGAAGAGCCTCCCTGTTTTTATCATTAAAACCAAGTAATGAATGATGTAGACAAAGTGACTTTTTATGAGAAAAGGATAATCAAAAGAATGATAGTTAAGTAGATGTTGTTATATTATTAAAGAAAAATATTACTTACCTTATATTCCATGTAATTGTTTCAAAACTATCTTCATTTTGGAAGTTTTTATAAATTTCAAAAAACTCTCAGAGATAAGTGGTTCCTCCAAGTGAATTGCCAATTGTTGTGCTATTCAACAACCTCCCATTTATTAATAGTAGTAGTTAATATTACATCAGTAAATAGTGACCCTTTAAAAAATCCTTCCAAATATAAACTTAGCATTTAGGTATTTTTCTTATTTAATTTTGGAATAAAGCAAGATATCAATCAAACCCCTTTTTCAAAAGAACTACTAAATGCTTGCCTTCCCGCATATCGCAATATTAAGCATCATCAAAAACCTTGCCAACCCACCAAATCTAGTGAAAAATGATTAAAAGAGGACTCCATGCTTTATACCATGAAATTATCATATTTTTGATATAAACTAGGTCCTAAAGCTTTTCTCGTCAAAACCGAGTCTTGCATTACATATCGATATTTGTAAAGGGACCACCTTAAAAGGTTACCTCAAAACAAGAGAAATGGGAAACTGCGATGGCATCGTACCCTTTACCGCATCGTATTTTGAGCATTTACAAGAGCACCACAAACTTACCATTAGTTGATATTGTGAAATACGATCAAGACCCAAACCCACTCCTTAAATACATTACGAACAAATGTTTAGGTCTGTTGCTTATTAAAAAGGTCTCTACATAGAAAATGTTGACAAGTAGCTATGTTTTGAGGCAATAAATGAGCGGCTCGTATCTCGCATCTCGCAGAAATGTAACGGAGGGTAAGAAAAGCGAAAAGGCATAATGCGATATTGTGATCTGCGATATTGCTTTGCAAACCGCAAAATCAACATTATCGCAATTCAAAAGCTCGCCACCCTAGAAGCTTTCTTCCTGACTTATGATGCAGACATTTATGAGCATTAAAGCTAAGAGATAATGAAGCATTAGTGGGCATTTAGTAAGAGTTAATTGTGTTTATGTATGAAGAGCCATTTAACGTGATATGGTATCTTCTCACTTGTGTTCAAATAAAACTCCTTTCTTATCACCTTTTCAAAGCTATCCGCATTATTCCATTTCACATTCATTGTTATCTTTTTATATCTAATAGATGTTGTTCTTCACTTTCATTTAAAATCCACAAAGAAAATATTTGGGAGAAATGGTGAAGAAAGGCAAGGCAGTCGTCTCTAAGAAATCAGAAATGAATGCTCTATTTATGGATACTACATGCAGCAAGGAGGGAGGAACCTCTATGTGGGAAGCCATGTATAATATACTGGAAGAAGAGCAACCAAGGATTCTAGAAATGAAGGTCACAGTTGACGGTCATGATTCCTTAGACGCTTCCATGTTTGAGACAACGTGATCATTTTTCCATGGCATCACTGTGCGTCCAAAGATAATTCCATATAAAGACATGGTTAAATGGGTTATTGATGAATCCGACATCTTAGACAAAGAATTCAAGATCAGAAGCTAAGAGGTTATCGGATCTTTTATGCTAGACAACTTGCATCTTATGTACCACCTACTAGAGCCACAAGTCATCTACAATAAGAAGTTCGTTGAGAAGTTTGCCAAAGAGAACGAGGACCCAACAGACTACACCCGAACTTGATCAAATAATGAGGGAAAAATAAAAGAAGACAAGAACGGTATGTACTCTACTGTGTTTATTTGTCCCCCTCATAGTTTTGGAGTGGCCATGCTATGTAGACTATTTGGAAAACCTGATAGCATTGATAGATGCAGCCGTAAACGAAACTATAATGAATTGGGCACAAATTTTGTATGATAATTTAGAAAGAACAATAATGGAGTATAGAAGGAAAAGAAGTGTTGCTTCAAGGGTTTACCCTCCATTTTTTATGAGTACCTATGTAATGGATGCAATTTGTTTTGGTTTGAAATTTCCTATCATGGGATGGAAGTGGATTGTCCAAGATCTGCTTCCCATTCACATATACCATAAAGAAATGTGGGAATCTCAGTTTCAACCACATTTTTACAAAATTTGTCATGGAGTCATGCTCCCTATCCACAGACAGCTTTACAACCAAGATGCCCCCAACTTTTCCAAGCTGAGGTAGATATCCTCCCAGTGGCCAGATGGTTTGGGGAGGAAACAGTCACTTATATCAGGGTATTTGGTAGCATTGCCTCCCCCCATGTCCTCCCATACTATGTTCCACACAAATTGATGGCTAGAGAGATAACCTATCAAACAGCTAGTGAGGGTGGGATGAGCAAAACATTAAAGTATTCAAAGAAGGCCATTTGGCCTACATTCCCTTTACAGTGTGGAGCATTTGCATTGCATGACCTAGGGCATGCATTCAAAGAAGAAAAGATCATGTTATCTCTGCAATTACCTAAATTCCTAAGAAGGAAATCTAACCCATTTGGCACTATCAAAGACTTTACCACCATGGTAAAAGTGAAAGTATTCAGTAATGAGGAAGATGCATTTGATGACATCTTTTTACAGAATAACATGTTCACAGAGGTGAAGCATATGGCATAATTACTTTTTAACTGTGAAGATCTTGAAGCCTTTCACGAGTACAAAGAAAGGAGGCTATTAAAGGTCCCATTGGACCAATTATTGACTGAATACATAAGGGAGCCTACTCCTAGTGTAAGTCTAGAAGAATATTCCAAAGAAAATTATAAAACTGATTCTCGAGGAGAATCCAAAGAGAATTCTACCAGAGAGTTAGAGCAGTTAGAGAAACAATCAAAAAATGGGAAAAGCAGAAGCAGGGAATCAGAAAAAGATACAACCAAATCTACAGAAACTATAGTTGAGAAAACTTCATCTAGTAAATAGGATGAAATCCATTCCACCTCCACCTAGTGAATAAAACCCCTAGTGATTGATTTAGAGGAAGAATGGGAGAACTTTAATAAAAAGCTCCATACAAAGGAACAAACACTAGAATTGCAAACTCCACAACAAAAATCAACTCAAGAAATTATAGCAGAGAAGACTGTAAATACTCAAGAGGTAGAGCACATTCCTGTTACTCCCACCTCTAAAATTGTTATGAGTATCGAGGAGATTCCCCCTTTAGATGTGTTCTATAGCCACAACACAGAGCAATTATTAAAAGACAAAGGAAGAAAAGGAAACTAGATTCTACAACTGTTACTACCCCTGATAATGAACCAATGGATGTTGTCTAGAAAGACACACCCATCGATCCATCTAAAAATCTTACTAAACTATCACAGTTTGCAAGTTCCTATGCTACAACGACTAGTGACAAAGCAATTGCGTGCAAATGTTTCTTAGGGAAAAAGAAAATAAAATTATGTCACTTGAACAACAATTACAGCAAGCAAAATCCAACCAGCAAGCAGAAACACAGTTAGCTAAGCTCCAACAAGAGTTAGAGTAGATACAAATAAGACATCAAGCCAGCTTAGCAGAAAAGGCAACAATAGACGCAGCAGCAACATCAAACAGTGTTATCGAAAATATTAGGAAAAAACTACATAGCGCCAACCTGGTGGCGGAGTCCATTCTGGGTTTTCTTCCTAATGTAAAACAACTTGAACTGCAGTGGAGGTAGGAAACATAGGAAAAGGGAGAAGCTAGTAGGCAAATGACCAAGTTAAACTAGGAAGCATATTGGCAACATTTAGTGAAACCTCACAACCATTGGATGACCCTGCGATGCCTAACCACTTTTATAGAGAAAATGGTGCCAGCACTGACCAATGCTGTGTTCACTAGGCTGTTGAAAGATGAAACTGGCCAACTAAAAAAGATCAATCCCACGACAGACATTTGCGATCTAAAAGATCAAATGCAGAATAGTTAGTCACCATGTTCATTTCTATTTTTGTTTTATTTTGCATAATTTGAGGAAGTTCGTTTAAACCTCCTCAACTATTTTTGTAATAATATATTTTTAGTTTTATAGTTTAGTATTTAAACCCCTCTCATGCATTTAGAGAGGGGTCCAAAATTTTTATCAGAAACAATCTTCAAAACATGCACTTTTGTCCCTTTGAGAAAGTTTTGGTGAAATGAATGGAACAAGATTTATTTTTATCTTATCTGGAATCTTCTACTGAAATTGCACTTTTGTACTCTTAGATGGTGTTGGATGGATTGGAAGTAGATCAATATTGATAAACCACATGAGTAGACTTATTAGAAATGGTACTTTTATCTCGTAATTTTGTTTTACTTATGCATTAAGAATAATCTCTCTTTAAGTTGTCTATGTATGAAAGTTTGAATCTTGGTTATCATTTATTGCACTTTTGTATGGTGATGGCCTATATTTTATGCTAAATATATGAATAATTTCTTATACGATATATCCTTCACAATCATTTTAGCTAACTTTTTATACGAAACGATTATTGTTAAACAATTTCATTTCTTATTGCAATTGAATTATCTTTATTACCAATTTCTTTTGGACATTATTGTAGATCACATACTTCAAACTTATTCTCAGGTATAGTCAAAATTAAATAGTGTTTAAATTAGAATATATGCATGTGATTATTAGTTTAGATTAGATTACTTTTAGCTTAAACATTACTCCAAAATATCATATATCACCCCATCAACACTATCATAAATTAGATTGGAAAACTGGTCCCATTATCCCTAGTTAGAGCCACTACACCAAACTGAAAAGGAGTTGCCAACCAAGGTCTGGATTGAGTGGTTTTTCCCCATGTTGAAGCAATGATTTTCGAGGCTTCAACGGGAGTCTATAAAATAAAATGGAGTTTTTCATCAAATTTTAAAAGAGTTCTCACAGGGCAAGCTAGGTTGCAGCAAATGTATCTTTTCAGAGTTTAAATGGATGGTGGAAAAGCATAAGTGTAAGGTTTCAATAGAGAACAAAGAGAAATTAAGAATTCTTTATCCTAACTTTAGAGGAAAACATTAAAATTAACTCCAGAATGGTGGCAGTTTTGTCACTAACTCCCACTTCCTCTAGCTCATATCTGGACTTTGAATTTAAGACCCTGATAATATTGGCAGCTTCAGTTGGCCTTTCTACCAGTTTTCCCTTCCTTGCACAATGGTCTCAGTGGCCTTCTCTATCAACTCTCTCTACTCATATATAGTTTGAATGGAAGGAAACATCTCATTCATTGATTCAAGTATATTCATCTAAATTGTTTCCTTGGCTTGGGCCAAGGTCTGCCCTATAGATGTATCTCTCTCTACTTGGCACAACTTTTCCAAAAGTCCTTGAGATTTGTCCAATTCAGTAGTCTGAGAAACTTCAGCTTTAGCCTTTTGGACTTCCAAAGCTTTAAGTTTCTCCTACAAGGTCTCAATTTTCTTTGACTGCAATGACATGTTTTGAAGTGTCAATGCCACCTGTTCAGCACTGGGTGTCTGAGTTGAAGTAGTAAGTGCAGTAGTTATCCATGTTGATGGAAATTGAGAAAGAGGTACAACATCCAAGGGAACAATGACCATTTTAAAGCTGTATTCCTTCTCCTCTATCAACTTTTCTAACTCTGCTTCCATCTGTCTGATCTGTATTCAATAATAATTTTCATCATGTCTGCTTTCTAAGCTTCACCTTCTGCAATTTCCTTGGTCATTGGATCTTCTGTAGCTGGCAGATTGAGTTGTTTCCTCAATGCTGCAATGTCTAGGTTTTTCTTCTTAATAATTTCTTCAGCAGCAACAACATCCTTAGGGTCATTTCCTATCTTAATCACCAATTCTTCCAAAGACTTGATCTTGTTGTCTCTAGCCAAGGAGGAGACCTTTTCCATTTTCAACTGTGACTCTACATTTGCAAAATAAACCTACAATTTGGATAAAGACATGGCAGTGTTAGTGAGAGTGGAGGATATCATCTCACCAATTTGTTTGTGAATCTCCATTTGATCAATGGGATGTATGTCCTTTGTTTTGAACTCAAAGGTGGTGCTCTTGTATTCAGCTGCAAATTTGGGTTGTGAAGTTTGGGCCTCAAGAAAGGCCATTTGCATTCTTCCATGTTCAATATCATACACTGACAAAAGTCTAGTTTGTGAACTAGAAGTCTGCTTCTAGAATTGATTGTAGGTGATGTTCTTCAAGATTTCATTCGTGAGCTTTATTTCTCTGTACCTATCAAACATTGTCTTCTCTTTTTCTGATTTGATAGTGTTTTATTCCAAATTAGTCTCCTTATGAGTCTGTGAAGAGGAAGGTTTAGAAGGAGATGTAGTGAACTTGGTGGTTGCTGGTGGTGAATCTCTGATGATGATAACTATTTGTTCTTCAATTTCTTTATCTACTTCTGGTTTGTGAGTCACCTTGGGCCACCTTTTGTAACTGATTCTAAATTATTTATCTTCACTCCTACTTGTAGATGATGACCCTTCCTCCCTCTACCTTTTGCTGGATTTTCCCTAAGGAATAGGAGTCAACAAACTGGAAGTGGACACAATCTACTCTTCAGCTTCCTGCAAGGTATTTTTTGCCCATTCCAACTGATTGGCATATTGTTCTATGTCTAGCCTAGAAGTATGGATGTAGGGAGTGTTCTTATTGTCCACTATGAGTTTTGAAATGATGCCATAGTGGTCATAAGACCATGTGAAGCTCAAGAATTTCCTTTAATAATCTTATCTGCCTCCTCACCTGTTGTCCTTGTGTTGCACACAAATGGGCCCACCTATGTTTTAATCCTAAATTGTGCCTTCTTCTTTTCCACTACAAAGTGGATCTCATATAGGTTCAACATTTGCGTGATATATTCTAGTGCAGAGATCCTCAATGGGAGGTACTTTGGGAGCCTGTAGGGGGCCAATTCACATCCATAGACTCTAATCTCTTTGTAGTTTTGGTAGAGGTACCAATCTCTGATCTTTGCTTGGTTTGATGTAGTATTCGTTTGATCTCCTCACTGATCCTGGGCTGCACTATGTTGTAGAGAATGTTCATAGATGGATGAAAAAAGTCTTCTGTAAATTGCTTGTAGGTGAATTCCTGTTGTTTTTTCATGACCAAAGATGTCCAAAAGATCACTGGTTGTTTTTCCCCTACATCATCCAATTTCTGCAATGCAAAACTGAAATTTTCTGCTTGATAGTGGATGAACATGTAAATTAAAACATAGGTGTAACTGAACACCTACTCTATGGGAAACTTGATGAACTGCTCATGGATATTTTCAACCAAGAATTGACTAAAATTGAAAATTGTAGAGGGCTTGCTATCTCTGAAAAATGTGGAGAGGAATCCTAAAATGGGCTCATCTACCCACTGATAAGAATGATAGCCTAGAATGTGAGAAAGAATGGAAATAATATATTTAGCCTGATCAGGGAAAATAGAAGAAGGATAAGGAGGATTCTTCTTAGGCAATTAGGCATTCTTTGGTAGGAAAATATCAAAAATCCTAGATCTAGTGGCAAAATCCAGCTTTTGATAAAGCTGGGTGAGAGCTTCGAAGGAGAAAGGGGAAACATTTTCCACATAAGGGGCCAACATCATTTGGTCGATAGATTTGGCCATAATGGTGAATAGAATGTCATCTTTAGGGGCAATTATGGCTCTTTAGGCAGGGACATAAAAATCTTGGCATCTTCTGGTGAATTTTGGGGCTTGAAACATCATAGGAAAGATGTAATGGGGGAGGTTTGACTCCCAGAGTCCAATCTCATTAGTTTTATTAGTGTGTTTTATCCTCTAACCATCAATATAACTCGAGGAAATCACAGTCACAGAGTGTCTCAGTTATCAGTAATCCTTGTCTGCTAATAGTGTATGATCTAGGTCTATAGAAGGTGGAATTAATGGGTTAATGGCCTAGTCCTGGGTCTTAGTTTTAGGAGGCATGGTTGTAGCATTTTTCTGAACAAAATGAATACACAAAGGAGACTTACGGGGCTTAGAAAAGATAACAGTATGTCAAGCGAAAAAGAACAGGGAGGTCAATGACTATCGGGATGCAGGTGGCAATGAAGCTCTGGCAGAGGTTTCTACAGGAAATAATGGATAGGAGAAAGCAATGAGAGGTAAAGATTGAGCATGATGAGATTGGGATTTATTTAAACATGGAGGAAAAGTTCTATTGGAAATGGCATGGGTCCATTATCGAATGGTTACTGTTGGGCTTCAAAATGTCATACAAATATCACTCATTATCATACATTTTTCACCTATGCTTCCATAATATCACTCATTATTCACTACCATGTCACTTCATTTTTCCTATTATTCACCATTAATGGGTCTCATTTATATCTTCCAAATATTATTTATTTTTAAGCATTTTTTAGAGAAATTCTTGATTAAATATTAGAAAATAATATATTTTACTTTATATGTGGAAAGTGGGTTGTTTTTGTGACATGTAGTTGCCAAGGAAGCTTCCAAGACACCTTTATGCGGCCTTGAAGGATCAAATTCAAATTTGAGAAGATAAACCTCATGGAGAAGATGATGATCTCATGGAGAAGATCAAGGACAAAAGGGGGTTATGTGTCTAGATGGTTGAGAGATGTATGGAACTAAAAGAGAGATTAGTGGATCATCATTATGAGTTTGTTATCCCATTCCATTGTATAAATAGGAGTACAATCTCCTTCATTTGGAATATTAGAATCTTCATTTGTAATCTTAGAAAGTTGGTTTTTACATCATGATGGAGATTTTGAAATAAAGGCTCATACTTTTATTTTGTTGCTTCTACATTTGAGTTCCCTTTGAAGTGGTATGCTTGTGGAGTTATGGAGGGCCCCCATGGCCTCACTTGCATGCTTATTTTAGGTATAGTTTAATTTATGTTTTTATTTTGTTTCAGCTTTTAAAGTTATTGTTAGATATTCTAATTGTTGGAAGAAATCTTAAAATACATGTGTTCTTGTAAGGGAACCATAAGATCTCCGACAAATTAGGAATCTCTCTAGTTTGTTTGTTTTATTTCATTTCAATTTTTAAGTTCTTGTGAGATATTCTAATTGTTGGAAGAAATCTTAAAATCCGTGTGTTCTTGTAAGGAAAACATAAGATCTCCGACAAATTAGAAATCTTTCTAGATCTATATATTTTAGAGAGGCACTTCTAAGTTTACCTTCCCGGGTTGACATTAAATTAAACTCTAATTTGCATCCGCATTTTAGACCCAACAGTTACCCGGGAGAATTAAGTGAGAAATGTGTATTAAGTAGGAAAGCATTTTTGGAGAAACAATCTAGACACTTGGCAGGCATAGAGTGGTGGAGGAGGAGTGGTGGGGGCGTGGTAGGAATGGATACGGGATAGGCAATTTCTGGAGGGGGTGATGGGCAGTGAGGAATATTGGCAAGGGGGGTGCGAAATCATTGCAACACATCACGTAGGGAGTAGGGCCTAGTAGAAGAAACTGCCTTCTGAACCACCCCGCGGCGCCGCCGCCCCCCCCCCCACCCCCCCCCCCCCCCCATGATAAAGTGAGAATGCGAAGGGGGGGATGAATAAGGACAATGGTTGTGGATGGAGTGGGGGACCAGATCCCAAGGTGCCAAAGGCGACTGAGGGTTAATCACAAATGAAAAAATATTTGTCCACTTGTGCTTGTATGATTTCCTTTTCAAACTAAGGATAAAGGGGAAATATAAGGTAATGAAATACTTTATCCCCACACAAAATTATCCTTTAAACTTAGAATAAGGGATTAAAAATAAACATTTTGAAATTCGTAATGCATAGCTTGCACTTCTACCCCTTTTTCCCTATCGTCAAACTTAGGATAAATTTATGCATGCTGAAATTTAAGAAAACCACCTAATCTACCTGTTAATCTAGGTTGTCATTGATGTGAATATAGTAGTGTTTGTGATGGCAAATTCCTTAATACATGATGTTTCCTATTGATGCCCATTGATCTTAATACTACTCATGGAGGATCCAAGGGTTGAATACAGATGTAATAGAAATAGTGGAACCTAGGAGGAAAGATATTGGAAACCATCAGAAGAGAAAGAGAAAGAGTAAAGAGGAGAAGCCATTGTGAAGCCAAAGAGTAAGATGAAGAGTTTATCGAAAGCCATAAAAGAAGCAATTATTAGAGCAAGATAGGCAGGTTATCGCATATGTCAAAGGGAAAGTGTTACCAGAAGAACAAAGAACAACAACGATATCAGAGGAGTAAAGAAGAAAACATCGGAGGAGTAGAGCTATCGGCAGAGGAGCCGTAATGGAGGAGTTAACAGTGTTATCAGAGGAATTATATCAATGGATTTATTATTTGTTACACTCGAATTCCCCGATATCGATTTGAGCTGCGTACCCGACTTCTCCAATAGAACACACCCTAATGTAATATCGCATCCACCTCATTGGAAGTCATATCACTACTCTTAAAGGAATGTCACACTAAAACTGCAATTGTGATAATACATGCGGACCCGAACAAGTTATAGTAACAACCATAATATAACATCACATCCACCATATCACAATTCTTATAGGGTTTTCACATTAAAACCTCCGATCACGATATTATTACGAACCCGCTACACCATTATAACATGATTTAATATCATATCGCATCTGCTCCATCGATAGTAAGGGTGTCAGCTATATCAGAAAATAGAGCATGAGCATGACTTGTAAAACCTCCGATTTTCATGAAGTTGCGATTGCGATTAAGGTGATGACATGGATGTGGGACCTCCATGTGGGTATAGCCTCTCCTATGTGATTTCCATAAATAATAAGTCTATTGGATGAATATTAAAAAAAGGGCCTCTCTGATATAATTGTAATATGTGACATCATAAGTCAGCCTCTCTTCCAAATGAACGTGTATTTTGAGTATTGGTGAACATCATATAAAACAAGTTAAAATGATTCAGTTCTGAGCATCTATCTCAGGAAGAAAAATAGAGCATAAAGAAGTTCACAACTCATGAAATTGAAGAGACAGAGGAAGCCAAAGATCGAGAAGTTGAAGGTCGGGAAGCCAAAGGTCGAGTGAGCGAAGAAGGAAGTTGAAGGTCCAGCGGAAGAAGAAGGAAGCCGAAGGTCAAACATTTATTTGACTGGGTTATTTATTGAAAAGCTCAAACCTGTGTTTGACAGTGAATTAGATAACAATTCAAAAGGATGCTCTACGGATCTACGAAGATTATCTGAGTATGAATAGGGTTGTTTTCTAATTGAACGCACAATATGAAACTGTGACAGTCACTCCTCTAAAGAAGTCATTCTTGAAGCAGTTACTCTTGAAGCCTCACTCCCGAAGCAGTTACTGTCACAATTAAGACTGAGGGTTGAAACAAAGAGTTGTCTTTACGCAAAGCTTAGTGCAGTTCATTGTAGACACATTGAAGTTGTGTGGAGACTATTGAAGACCTTGATGTATTAGTCATCATGATGTGACTTGGATATTTTGCTTGGGTATAATGAAGAGAAATGGTGATACCTTCTCTGAGACAAGGTTGTCATTAATGATGTAGCATGGAGATTACAGTGAAGTTGTAGATTGATAGAACTCAGTGAAGAAGATTTCGGGAGTAGAGAATTATTATCAAACATATCTAGACAATATATAGCAGAGGGTTGGAGCCTCACAAAAAGTCCAAGTTGGTGCTTAGCAATAGGTTGGAGCCCTATATATATTGTACCTGATTTATTGTAAAGATTATATTAATAAAAGCATTTATTGCTATTGTTCATTTTTTGTTCTAAATATAAATGATTTAAATGGTAAAAATAACAATTGAAAAGGAATATTGATTCACCCCCCCCCCCCCCCCAGTATTTCCAACAATTTGTATCAGAGCCAACTTCTTCATATCAGCCTAATAGCTAGAAGAAGAATTCTTAGCCACAATGAGAAATCAAGAAGTGTCAGGAAGAATTCCTCTATTTGATGGCACAAATTTTGGTTTTTGGAAAAAAATAATGTCCTACTACTTAATGTCCCTTGGACTTGAAGTTTGGCATTCGATCTTAAATGGGTACACACTCCTTCCACTCTTGCAGCAAATCAAGACGAAAGGAAAGCTTACATTGCAAATGCAAAAGCCTTAAATTCCATCACTAGTGGCATCACTGATTCTGAATTTACAAAAGTCAAGAATTATGACTCGGCCAAAGAAGTATGGGATAAGCTAGTTAGCTTATATGATGGGGACTCCAAACTTAAGAACAAAAAACTTAAAACTAATAGAAGACAATTTGAAAGTCTAAAA
This sequence comes from Pinus taeda, assembly GCA_000404065.3. Taxonomy (NCBI): domain Eukaryota; kingdom Viridiplantae; phylum Streptophyta; class Pinopsida; order Pinales; family Pinaceae; genus Pinus; species Pinus taeda. The sequence goes on from APFE030935409.1 coordinate 54,617, forward strand.
ATGGATGATGAAGAATATATTGCATCATACTTTCTCCGAGTAGCTAAAGTGGTCAACTCTCTTAAAGGATTGGGAGAAAACATTGAAGAAAGCATTATTGTTCAAAAGGCCTTAAGATCTCTCCCAGACAGATTTGACTCCAAAGTAAGTGCTATAGAAGAAATGAAGGACCTAGATACTCTCAAGATGGATGAACTTCATGGAATCCTCGTTGCCTATGAGATGAGAAAAGGAAGCCCACGTTCCAAATATGCAGCATTCAAGGTCTCAAAATCAAAAAAGGAGAAAGAATGGAATACCAGTAGTGATGTGAACTTCATGTAATCCTCATTGCCTATGAGATGAGAAAAGGAAGCCCAAGTTCCAAAGATGCAGTATTCAAGGTCTCAAAATCAAAAAAGGAGAAAGAATGGAATACCAGTAGTGATGAATTCGATGTTGAATCCGAATTGGTGCAATTTGTACGAAGACTAAAGAAAGGATCCAAGCTAAAAGGTAAGTACTCTCTTATTTGTTTCAAATGTGGAAGAATAGGTCATTATGCTACAAAATGTCCTCTTAAGCATGATAGTGATGATGAGGAAAATTACAAAAGGATGGTATACAAAAAAAAGGGTTGAATAAGAAGAATTTCTTCTCTAGGCAAGATGAGTCTAATGAAGATGAATATGTAGTCATAAAAAAGAAATTAACTAATCATTTCCCTCATTGCAAAGGAGGTAATGATGAATCAAATGAAGAAAATGACTATGCTGGAAACCAAGAAGTATTATTCATGGCATTCACAAATGATGATGATTCAGGTCTAGAAGAAAATGTAGATGAATTGTTAATGAGTGCCATGAAGAAAATGAGAAATTACGAAATAAAATCATTTCTCTCAAGGTAGAAAAGGAGGAAGAAAAAACAAGGGAAGACCTCTTGAAAAATAAGCTAAAAGAAAAAGAAGAAATTTGTGAAAAACGTGAAGCCGAAATAGTATCTCTGAGGAAGGAATTGGAGCAAGTCAAAAAGGGTTGGGAAAGCTCTCAAATACTTGACATTATCCTAAATGCTCAAAAACCTCAACATGACAAATCTGGGATAGGTTTTAAAGGAGAATCATCAAGTACTAAGAATAATGAGAAAATCTATGTCGACATACTTTCCAGCAACCCAAAAGAAGAAATATTATTTCATCAAAGAACTCCAAGGAAGAATGTTGATTCAATTAATGGCTATTACAACAGGTACAAAACTATCTTTTTTGGGAATTGTTCTTATTGTAAAATTTTGGTCATCAAGCTAAACATTACATGGCTCGTAAGAATGAAACACCAAAATTGAAGGATCAAACAAACAAACCATATGGTCTCAAAGGGAAAGGACAAATCAATACCTACAACTCTTTTGATCCCTTGGCCAAATTTGATCCAATTTTCTCATTATGTAACGATTATGGACATAATGAACAAAATTTCCCCCTCAAAAGAGGAGAAGCAAAAAATGGGAATCCCAACACAGATAAATGCGGCCTAGCTCTATGTGTTCACAGTGATGAAAATCATTGGTGTGTGGATAGTTGGTACTCCAGACATATGACAGGTGACAAAAGGAAGTTTGTCTCATTGAACAAAAATGAAGGAAATGTATCCTTTAGAAGTGGATCTGCCAAAATTGCTGGAAAAAGAACTGTTACCCTTATTAATGGAAAAGGAAAGGCTCAAAATGCTTTGCTAGTAGACGAGCTCAAACACAATCTCTTGAGTGTTAGCCAAATCTATGATCAAGGACATAATGTTGTCTTTAGCACTAAATGTTGGAGAGGTAAATCCCCTCTACGGATAGAGGCGATCCCTACTAGCCCAAAGGGGGTCTAGCAACAATCAAACAATGCTACACTGTGGGTTCCTAGTTGTAATTAACAAGTGGGTAAAAGAAACCTGCTTGGATTCCAACGCTATGTTTGTCAAAGAGATGACCCTCTCGCTCCTTCGCTCCAGCTGATCACAGTCCTCCACTATCCTCGTGGACGGACACCTGCACAAGCAAAGAGAGAGCAAACACAAGCATAAAATCTACTAAAAACAACTATGTATCAGTCAGGAAGGATACAATTTACATTAATCATTCATAGGCCAAATGGAAATGGAACCATAAGAGTAGTCATCTATCTTTATTAATCAGAAAATAGAGTAAGGTACAACCGAAGTCCTGACGCTGAGTCCTTCTCTAGAGGGTCCAGCCAGCATGTCTTCCAAACATTCACCTTTGAAGCAAATCTCCCAAGTCAAAGAGGTCTCTCTCTCACATACAAGGCAACAAACTCATGACCTTCCTCATGCTCAAAGCAATCCTCACACAACACACCAAATTCCTACAAAGAGCAGCACTAATGCACTAAGAATTCCTCAATCAAAGTCTATATGTTCCAAACTAGCTGCTCATGGGCAATGGAGGAGGCTTATAAAGGAGAAGGAGTCTCCCATGAATAGGTAAAGGATGAGCTTTCCCCCAAGATAAGTGGATGGTCAGTCGAACAGACATGCCAGAGAAAGGATGGCGACCTCAATCTAACAGCCAAGTCTGGAGTCATCTGGAAGGTTGGCTGTTAGAACAAATTCGCCTAAACAGGATCAGCGCAGGTGCAAACTGGTCTGGCGCGCTGGCATCGCAGATCAACTATAGAAGAGGTCTGGTCAGCACTCAAGGGTACAAGCGGAGGATGTGTTGTCCGTAAAATTGGACCAGCGCGGAAAACACGTGTGCTTCCGCACTTGCAGCGCAACAGTTACACTAGCTTCCGCACTGGCAGCGCAACAGTTACACTAGCCTCCGCCGGTCAGCGCGGTTATTTAATGAACAAACGCGATGACTCATTTAACTTAGGCAAAGAGGGTTTTTAGCCATTTCAAGGAGCATGAGCTTAGGTGAATGTTGGTTTATAGCACAGTAGGGAGACTGACATGATGGCAGTGACATTTTACTGTGTAACAGATGCCCCCTAAAGCATGAAGCCCGAGAGAGTGGGAGGGGTGAAATGCTTTACAAGACTGCTGGACTGGAGCACCACCAGGGAGAACCTGCAGGTGGATACAACTGATATTTCAATTACATGTAGTCTAGGCATGGGCGCAGCCATCCAAAAGACGTATGAAGAAAGGTCTGTGGCATGGACGCAGCCACCCAGCCGAAGAGACCAGAATGATAAGAGGTATGGTCACAGCCACCCTTAAGAAGACTCAGGTATGGTCGCAGCCATCCATCGATGAGTCATGTAATGATGTCCCACAAAATCGCAACCTGGTCCACAATGGACTAGAACCAGGGTCTTGCGCTCCATCCAAACCTGAACAAAGTACAAGTTCAAACATGTGAATACATGTGTCGAAGTCAAACATGTTTGAACATCGTCTGAGTACCAGCCAATGATGGAAGCTGTTAACAGACGCGAGAGGGGCCACCAATGATGACGATGGTCCTCAAGGTACTATAGGTACAATCCATGGCATGTGAAAGAATGAGCTGGTGTCAAACACCCGCGGAATCATTCGATCGGAGGCCAATGATGAAAACCTCGCGTCAAACACGAAGAACCTGCCATTGAGGCATGCAGGCTCCAAGGTACCTGAAGGGAG